>SJYT01029480.1:16611-28335 GCA_006410635.1 Cephalophus harveyi | reverse complement strand
TGGTTTATATTGGGATTACAGTATAAGCTCTTCATCTTCTAAAACCTCTTCTTGCTGAAATTCTGCCCATTTTTATGATTCACGGATCTTTAAACATATCATCCCTAAGAGAGTGTCCCTTGGGTTTGTGAAGATTATTATAAAAATTAACATGCTACCTGTCTTTCCTTGCAATATAAAAGAATTCTCCTCGGGGAATTCATTATCTTGAGAAATAGGAAAGAAGCGTTAGAGAGAATGGGCCCATGGCAATGGTCCCTGTCACAGAATGAAATAGCCCTTCACTGAGGTCAGTGTTTCCACAGGCCAACTCTAGCAATGGCTTAACATCACAGAAGAAGTGATGAATACAGTTGGAACCACAGAAGTTTAAGTGAGAGGTCATTACTGAGTGCAGTAGGGCATGGGCAAACCCAGTGATCCAGATAGTGACAGCTATCTGGGTACAGACCTGATGATTCATGATAAGAGTGTAGCGAAGTGTAGTGATGAATACAGTTGGAACCACAGAAGTTTAAGTGAGAGGTCATTACTGAGTGCAGTAGGGCATGGGCAAACCCAGTGATCCAGATAGTGACAGCTATCTGGGTACAGACCTGATGATTCATGATAAGAGTGTAGCGAAGTGGTTTACAGATAGCCACACAGCGGTCAAAGCCCATCATGGCCAACAACATGGCCTCAGTGCTGCCTAGGAAGAGGAAGAAATGAAGCTGGCTTATGCATCCCAAGAAAGAAATTGCTTTGTGTGTAGAGAGGAAGTTCTCTAGCATCTTTGGCAGAGTCACCGTGGAGTAGCAAATATCTAGACATGACAGGTTTCCCAGGAAAAAATACATAGGAGAATGGAGTCTTGGATCAGAGATGACAACCATCAGGATACATAAATACATAAATCCATTGAAGATACAAGAGACTCCCATACATATACAATTACTAAACTTTTTACAAAGGCACCAACTGCAATTCTTTGGGGGGGAATAGTTTGTTTCCAATTAATTATTGTAATTAATTGGATATCAATGAGTAAAGTGAACAGTAACATCCACCTTATGCCATCACAAAAATTGTTTTCCAATGGATTATGGAACTAAATAGAAAAGATGAAATAATAAAGCTTCTAGGATATAACATTGGTATTTTTAAAAGTTTTTTTGCTTTAAGGTTTTTAAAATTTCTGTTTTCATTATTTTATAGGTTCAGAATGATATAACTACATTTATATTCATTTTACTTATACTTGTCAACTTTTGTTGTGCTTCTCAAACCTGGTGATCTACATTTCTATGAATTCTGGGGAAAAAGCCTTTAAAGTTATTTCTCTGAATATTGCCTGTCACACATTCCCTCAATTGCATGGAAAGTAGATCTTTCTGGAACCATTATTAGACAGATATAGAATATTTTTTTGCATCTCTTATGAAAACTAAGCTCTTTTTCATGCTTAAAAAATTTTTTTTTCTCATTCTGTGAGAAATTCTTGGATCTGTCAGCAGGCTTTTGCCTTTTATTGCATTTTATCTGCTGCTTATACTTATACCATCCATTCTTTTACATTTTGGTCACTGTATATTATATTGACATGTTTTTTTTTTACTTATTTTTCAAATGTGCCTTTTAAAAACATATTAGTTTAATTGTGTTTGTATTTATCCCTATAAGCATTTTATGAGTCATGTATTGTTTGTATTTTTTCAACTTCTCACTCACATGAAAGACAAGGATGCAACACAAATGACATAACCAGACTTTTCCCTGATGACCATGTGTGTTACCAACCGAAGCCCTGTAAGATTGATAGAACATCAGGTGGACCCTTAAACAGAAAACACTGAGGGCCAGGTGGTTCTCTTATGTGTTGACGTACTAGATAATATTCCAAACTTGATTGTAACTCAGAAAAAAGAACGAGTTGTTCTTTTCTTTGGCAGAAATGAGCCAGAAAGCAACGTACAGATGCCCTTACAATCACAGTCCTCGAAGAAAAAGAACATATGACAATGATGAACGACATATGACAAAGACAACAATAAGAAAATAAGAGATTAGAAGCACAGTAAACAATGGAATAAAAATTAGACAAAATGTGGTACAGAAATTTTGAAGGAATTACCTTATTGCTGAAGAGGGACCCTTGAGCTGAAACAGAACCAAAGTCTGTCTATACATTATTTAATAAGAGTCTTGACTAAAGCAAAGGGACCCAGAACAATTAAAATGAAGGAAAAGACAGATGTGTACCAAGCAAAGAAAGCACAGGAGATAATAACAACCTGAGACAAAGTATGAGTCAAAGTGAAAATAAAAAAATTAAACAGGAAAACCAAAAGAGAGAAAAAAAAAGAAATGAGTCAGAAAGGATAATTAAGTTGGAGTCTTCAGAGTTAAAAAAAATTATATTTTCACCATACTTGGCATTGTACTGCTGCTGCTGCTGCTTGTGGACCCTTAAACAGAAAACACTGAGGGCCAGGTGGTTCTCTTATGTGTTGACGTACTAGATAATATTCCAAACTTGAATGTAACTCAGAAAAAAGAATGAGCTGTTCTTTTCTTTGGCAGAAATGAGCCAGAAAGCAATGTACAGATGCCCTTACAATCACTGTCCTCGAAGAAAAAGAACATATGACAAAGATAAAATATGACAAAGACGAACGACATATGACAAAGACAACAATAAGAAAATAAGAAATTAGAAGCACAGTAAACAATGGAATAAAAATTAGACAAAATGTGGTACAGAAATTTTGAAGGAATTACCTTATTGCTGAAGAGGGACCCTTGAGCTGAAACAGAACCAAAGTCTGTCTATACATTATTTAATAAGAGTCTTGACTAAAGCAAAGGGACCCAGAAAAATTAAAAGTGAAGGAAAAGACAGATGTGTACCAAGCAAAGAAAGCACAGGAGATAATAATACCCTGAGACAAAGTATGAATCAAAGTGAAAATAAAAAAATTAAACAGGAAAACCAAAAGAGGAAAAAAAAAAAAAAAAGAAATGAGTCAGAAAGGATAATTAAGTTGGAGTCTTCAGAGTTAAAAAAAATTATATTTTCACCATACTTGGCATTGTACTGCTGCTGCTGCTGCTAAGTTGCTTCAGTCGTGTCCGACTCTGTGCGATCCCATAGACGGCAGCCCACCAGGCTCCCATCCCTGGGATTCTCCAGGCAAGAACACTGGATTGGGTTGCCATTTCCTTCTCCATTGCATGGAAGTGAAAAGTGAAAGTAAAGTCGCTCAGTCGTGTCTGACTCTTAGCGACTCCATGGACTCCTAGCGGCCCACTAGGCTCCCCCGTCCATGGGATTTTCCAGACAAGAGTGCTGGAGTGGGGTGCCATTGAAGAATAGTTTTTAGATAACTCTATGTATATGTTATTATTGCTCAGAGACAGTCCATTAGTATGACTCTCCTTATAATGACTTATGCTTAAACTTTAAGTTCTTGATTGACTCTGCCATATTTTTCCAATATATTTTGATTTGTTTCTCAGTGAGGAATGAATAGATGTGACTCAGCAAAAGAGGTAGGCTTTTCTTTCCTGGAAAACTTTATTAGAGCTGGCTTCATGGCTTTGTTTCTCAGGCTTTAGATCATCAGATTAAGTGTTGGAAGCAAAATATTATAAAAGCAATATAAAAATAGTAGGCTTCTCTCAGTTGGTAAAGAATGTGCCTGCAATGAAGGAGAATGGTTCGATTTCTGAGTCAGGAAGATCCACTGGAGAAGGGATAGGCTACTCACTCCAATATTCTTGGGCTTCCCTTGTGGCTCAGCTGGTAAAGAATCTGCCTGCAATGTGGGAGATCTGGGTTTGATCCCTGGATTGGGAAGATCCCCTGGAGAAGGGAAAGGCTATCCACTCCAGTTTTCAGGCCTAGAGAACTCCAATGACTGCATTAGTCCATGGGGTCACAAGAAGACAGACATGACTGAAGGACTTTCACTTTCAAGTAAAATCTAATGCAGTTGGAGAGTCAGTATGTGGCTTTAGAAACTCAAAAGACACCAGTAGAGACAAACAATATGATGATAGCTGGTGGAGGGGTCAGGTGGAAGAGGCCTTTGCTCTGCCCTCAACAGATGGGATCCTCAACACAGCAGAGAATGTGTGTGTGTGTATGTGAGTGGGTGAATCAAATGGAAATGAAGCAAGAAATGCCATCAAGGACAGGAAGCCAGTAACCCCAAGCTCACTGACATACTCATTGGAACAAGTGAGTTTTAGGAGCTGGGAGATATCACAGAAGAGTTTGTAAATGATATTGGCACCATAGAAGTGATGGAGAAAGTAGCAAATGTATGCATAACTTCAGAGATGACCTCACTGATCCAAATGACTAAGATTTCATGAGTACAGATGTTGACATTCATGACAATTTCAGAGCACAGAGGAAGGCAGACAGATGGCTACATAGTGATCATAAGGCATCACTGTGAGCATGGCCATAGCAGCAGAACCACAGAGAGTGAAAGCACAACACTGCAATATGCATTCCCAGAGGGGAATATTTCTACTGTGCATAGGCAAGTTGCAAATGAACCTTGGTACAGTCGGAGCAATATAACATAGATCAAAGAAGGAGAGATGTTTCAGGAAGAAATATACAGGTAAACAGAGACTACCATCCATGGAAGTTGCAGTGATAATGAAAATGTTACCAGTTAAAGCCACTAAGTATAAGACCAAGAACAGAGAAGTGAAAGAATATAATGATTTATTTATTCTTAATATTTCTCTTATATTGCATCATGTCGCACTGCTTTACAGTTTGTTGAAATAAGGGTAGAATATAAAAGCAAAAGAAAAGAGTAGAAAAAATTCTGTATATCAACATTTTCCATGACCAGAAGTTGAGGAAAAAAAAATAAACCACAAATAAGATAGAAGATGTTCTTGAGATGTCTTTTCAACCTGCCTCCATTTTTAATAACACTTCATAGTAGTTGAAAGTTTGACCATTGAGTTCTAAAAATATTGAAATTATTTGAAGTTAAATTACTGGTTATTTTCTGTTCATTCATGATTACAATATAATTGTATTTATTATTTTGCCTCCCTGCTTGGATAACATGAAATCATGATGTACCTCTTAAAAATTCCCCTTAAATAGTATGTTAAATGGTGAGTTAACATTTAATTTTCTAACTGAGTAATTATGTCCTAAATTAAAATTCTCAAAATCTGAAAGCATAATAATTTTACTTCTCACATTAAAATGTTCTAACCTGGAGGGGTCATTTAGACAGGCTTAAAAAACTGTACGCGTTACGTGGGCAATAGAGGCACATTTCTATAACTAAATCCAGAGAAGAGTTTGTTGAGATATATAGCAAATCTATTTTATCACTGGTATCTCAAAAATAAATTCAGCATTAGACTTCCATGGCTGATGTTTCATTTGTTCACATTTCATTTCTATTACCTAAGAATGCATTGTTGAACACTGCTGCTGCGGCTGCTGAGTCGCTTCAGTTGTGTCCGACTCTGTGCAACCCCATAGGTGGCAGCCTACCAGGCTCCTCCGTCCCTGGGATTCTCCAGGCAAGAATACTGGAGTGGGCTGCCATTTCCTTCTCCAATGAATTAAAGTGAAAAGTGAAAGTGAAGTTGCTCAGTCGTGCCCGACTCTCAGTGACCCCATGGACTGCAGCCTGCCAGGCTCCTCTGTCCATGGGATTTTCCAGGCAAGAGTACTGGAGTGGGGTGCCATTGCCTAGACAAGCCTTTTCCAGGTACACATGTATAGATGGTCTTCCCAGGTGGTGCTAGTGGTAAAGAACCCTCCTGGCAAGGCAACAGATGTAAGAGACGTGGATTCAGTTTGTGGTTCTGGAAGATCCCCTTGAGGGGGAAATGGCAATCTACTCCAGTATTCTTGCCTGGAAAATCCCATGGACAGAGGAGCCTGGAGGGCTAAGTCCAAAGGGTCACAGAGTCAGACATGACAGTGTGAATTAGCATGTACATATATATATATGTATTTATATCTATCTATATATGTGTATTTATATATTTGATAAACAATTTGAGAAGCAATATAATATCACATCTCAACGGTCTCATTGCCTGTTTATGCTTCAGAAGATATCATAGATTTCTTCAAGTCAAAGTTTCCTTCTGATCACCCTCCTCAATGCCTCCTTCACTTCCTTGTTCCTCAAAGTATAGATCAGTGGATTTAGTACGGGAGTGACCACAGTGTACATAATGGCAATAGTCCGGTCCTGGTCCATGGAGCTACCCGAGGCAGGACGAATGTAAATGAAAAAAACAGGACCAAATAAAAGAACAACTACCATGAAGTGAGAGGCACAAGTGGACAGTGCTTTATGAAGCATGCTGCAAGAATGGGTCTTGAAGAAAAGATAAATAATAATGTAGAAATAGGAGAGAAGGGTTAGAAAGAACGAGCCCATGGCAAAAGTCCCCGTGACATTATTGAGCAGCCACTGGTTGAGCTCAGTGTTCCCACAGGCCAGCTTCAGCAATGGCTTAACATCACAGAAGAAGTGATGGATATGGTTGGAACTACAGAAGTTTAAACGAGAGGTCATTACTGAGTGCAGCAGGGCATGGAAAAAACCTATGATCCAGATAGTGACAGCCATCTGGGTACAGACCTGATGACTCATGATAAGAGTGTAACGAAGTGGTTTGCAGATAGCCACAAAGCGGTCAAAGGCCATCACGGGCACCAGCATGGCCTCTGTACTACCCAGAAAGTGGAAGAAATGAAGCTGGCTTATGCATCCCAAGAAAGAAATTGCTTTGTGTGTAGAGAGGAAGTTCTCCAGCATCTTTGGCAGAGTCACCGTGGAGTAGCAGATATCTAGACACGACAGGTTTCCCAGGAAAAAATACATAGGAGAATGGAGTCTTGGATCAGAGATGACAACCATCAGGATGGCTCCATTTCCAGCCAAATTGAGAAAGTAAATTGTAAGGAAAACCACAAAGAGAACCGGCTGCAGTACTTGGATGTCTGTCACTCCCAGGAGGAAAAATTCAGTGCCCGAGGTTTGGTTCAGCATCACTTAAAAGACAAAACAAAAATGAAATGCTGTCTCCTATGGGCTTCCCTGGTGGCTCAGCTGGTAAAGAATCCACCAGCAATGCGGGAGACCTGGGTTTGACCCCTGGGTTGGGAAGATTCCCTGGAGAAGAGAACAGCTACCCACTCCAGTATTCTGGCCAGGAGAATTCAAAGAGCTGGACATGACTGAGCCACTTCACTTTCATCAGGACCAAAGGCCTCCTGCTGAGGATTTTCCTACCTAGACACTATATTTTGAGGGAAAGCATTGTTCATTTAAACATTTACAGCACCAGAAGTTGTATAATATTTGGACCATTAACTTCATAAATATTAAGGTTACATGTTGGTAATGGACTGTTTCCTAACCACTTTTTTTTCTTCATTAGGTTTATCATTATTATTTTTTCCTTCACCCAGAGATTCAGAGCCTGTTGCCAGCCTACCATCTTATCTGGCTGTGAACTTCTACATTCTGATACAGCTTCCCTTTTGTCATCCCAAGTCAGCTCTAACAGAGGGTAAACTTTTAAGCACTCCCCACTGCTGTCTCTTGACTTAGTAGGAAACCACCTGAAGGGTTTCACTTCAGAAAAATAGACAATGAGAGAATAATAAGAGCTATAAGAATCTGGATAGAGATGCAAACATTAAAGTGCTCCCTATAAAAAGGAAATCATTTGAAGTTTGGAAAATCCTTGAGAGGAGAGACAAAAGAGTTTAAGTGACTAAAATAAAAAAGTGAATTAAGGGACATTTCTAGGGATCCTGTGGGATTCTAGGCTTTATAACTAGTTAAAGACTTGAGAAATTATCTAACTTTTATTACACCTTTATGAAAGACTGGCTTCAAGGGATTCAGAGTAATTTTCCTTAATCAGTCCAGTTCAGTCACTCAGTCATGTCCAACTCTTTGCGACCCCATGGACTGCAGCACGTCAAGCCTCCCTGTCCATCTCCAACTCCCAAAGTTCACTCAAACTCATGTCCATTGAGTCGGTGATGCCATCCAACTATCTCATCCTCTGTCATCCCCTTCTCCTCCCACCTGCAATTTTTCCCAGCGTTGGGGAAATTAATAATTATGATTAATTTTCCTTAATAGCCAAGTATATTTTGTAAATTGTTAAACTCTGTCACTCCTGCTTAAGATATAATTGTCATGCCAGATATTAGTTTTGGTTCTCTACACAAAACAAAATCTTATCAAAAATTCATTTGGAGAAAAAACCTTTTCCTAACATTAAAAAAATAGCAATGAAACTTTCTGTACTAAATGATTTCTTTCACTGCATCGTAAATGTTTAGAGATCACATATCTCCTTTTGAGACTATCTAGACATATGGCAATAAAACTGTAGGCAGTAAAGAACCTTCATAATCTACAAATGCAAGGTTCATTATAAGATAAGAAACAAGTCTAAATCCTTGGCTTGTAAATTTAGTACAGGCAAGAAGACAGATGATATGGACAACTCTCCAGCTTGTCTCCTAGTTCATTTTCCTACCTGGTTGAGGGTTCAAATTCACAGTTAAGAAGGATTATCAGGTTGACACTCCTGAAAAGTAAATGGTATAAAAATACTTGAAAAATAAAGAGTAGAAAAATATTTGAGGTGATGGTTTATATTTGGATCACAGTATAGCTCTTCATCTTCTAAAACTTTTTCTTGCTGAAATTCTGCCCGTTTTTATGATCCACAGATTTTTAAACATATCATCCCTAAGGGAGAGTATCCCCTGGGTTTGTGAAGATTATTATAAAAATTAACATGTTACCTTTTTTCCTTGCAACATAAAAGAGTTCTCGGGGAATTCGTTATCTTGAGAAATAGGAGAGAAGGGTTAGAGAGAATGGGTCCATGGTTATGGTCCCCGTACAGAATGAAGTAGCCCTTCACTGAGGTCAGTGTTTCCACAGGCCAACTCTAGCAATGGCTTAACATCACAGAAGAAGGTGATGAATACAGTTGGAACCACAGAAGTTTAACTGAGAGGTCATTACTGAGTGCAGTAGGGCATGCGAAAACCCAGTGATCCAGATAGTGACAGCTATCTGGGTACAGATAAGAGGGTAACGAAGTGGTTTGCTGATAGCCATAAAGCGGTCAAAGCCCATCATGGCCAACAACATGGCCTCTGTGCTGCCTAGGAAGAGGAAGAAATGAAGCTGACTTATGCATCCCAAGAAAGAAATTGCTTTGTGTGTAGGGAGGAAGTTCTCCAGCATCTTTGGCAGAGTCACCATGGAGTAGCAGATATCTAGACATGACAGGTTTCCCAGGAAAAAATACATAGGAGAATGGAGTCTTGAATCAGAGATGACAACCATCATGATGACTCCATTCCCAGCCAGATTGACAATGTAAATTGAAAGGAAAATCGCGAAGGGAACAGGCTGCAGTACTTGGATGTCTGTCATTCCTAGGAGGAGAAATTCAGTGAAATGATATCTCTCATGGGAACCAGAATCCTGCAGCTGAGGATTTCCCATCTAGATAATAATATTTTGAGGGAGAGCATTGTTGTTTTGGGGCTTACAGGTGGCTCAATGGTAAAGAAGCAATCTATAAATGCAAGAGACATGAATTCAACTCCTGGGTCAGGAAGATCCCCTGGAGGAGGAAATGACAACTCTCTCCAGTATTCTTGCCTGGAAAATCTGTGAACAGGGGAGTCTAGAAGGCTACAGTCTATGGGGTTGAGAAGAGTCGGACATAACTGAGCACATACATAAAGTTTGGGAACTCCGTGAGTGGACAAGAAAAAGATTTGATGTGACCTCAATAAAAAAGTGAATTAACTAGGAAACATTTCTAGGGATCCCATGGGACATTCATCTTTATAGCTAGAGAATGTTTTGAGTAATTATCTAACCTTTATTACATGTTTACTGAAAGCTGGCACCAAAGGATTCAGAGTAGCTTTCCTTAATAACCATGTGTATTTTGTATATTGTTAAACGTTATCACTCCTGCTTAAGATACATATGATATGCCAAAGGTTATTTTTGGTTCTCCATCCACAAAACAAAAGTGTATCAAAAATTCTTTTTGGGGAAAAACCTTTTCCTAATGTTTAAACAAAACAGCAATCAGACTTTCTCTACTAAATAATTTATTTCACTGCATCTTTAGAGATTACTCATTTACTTTGATGAATATTTAGAGGTATGGCACTAAAATGTAGGCAGTAGAGAGCCTTCAGAATCCACAGATACAGTGTCCATCATTAAATAGGAAATCAACTCTAAGTCCTTGGTATGTAAATTTAACACTAACAAGAAATGTTAGAGNTTCTGTACTAAATAATTTATTTCACTGCATCTTTAGAGATTACTCATTTACTTTGATGAATATTTAGAGGTATGGCGCTAAAATGTAGGCAGTAGAGAGCCTTCAGAATCCACAAATACAGTGTCCATCATTAAATAGGAAATCAACTCTAAGTCCTTTGTATGTAAATTTAACACTAACAAGAAATCAGAACTATGGGCTACTTTGAACCTGTTTCATTCTCCTACCTGATTCAGTGTTCAAATTTATAGTTAAGAAAGTTGACCAGTTTTACTACTTACTTTTTTACTTCTTACCTTTTTCAGACNCTAACAAGAAATCAGAACTATGGGCTACTTTGAACCTGTTTCATTCTCCTACCTGATTCAGTGTTCAAATTTATAGTTAAGAAAGTTGACCAGTTTTACTACTTACTTTTTTACTTCTTACCTTTTTCAGACGGTTGACATCTGAAAAATAAACAGTAGAAAAGTATGAAAAATAAAGAGTAGAAAAATGTTTGAAGTGATAGTTTATATTGGGATTACAGTATAAGCTCTTCATATTCCAAACCTCTTCTTTCTGAAATTCTTCCTTTTGTTTATGATCCATGATTCTTTAGATATATAAACTCTGAGAGAGGGTGTCTCCTGGATTTGAAAGGAGTATTGTAAGAATAAACAAATTACCTTTCTGTACCTGCAATAGAAGAGGATTCTCCTTGGGGAATTCCTATCTTGAGTTCCATTTTTCTCATTTTTCCTCTTTTCTTTCCTGTTTCTTTCTTAGTTTCAGAACCGCAGTCAGTACAATTCTCAGTGGCCTCAAGTTTTCTTAAATTATCTTTCATTTCCTGGGACAGAGGCATGGATATACTTTTTCATCTTGGGACCTTCCTTGGGAAAGCTATAAAATGGAAGGAAATTGGGCTACAACATTTAAGGCATGAGGGTCAGTCGTATTTCTTTACTCCATACAGGAAGATGATTACCTTTAAATATTCCCCTCATTTATTACTGTGGCTCTAAAGAGGCAGGTTAGGTGGTCTGGTATTCCCATCTCTTTCAGAATTTCCCACAGTTTGTTGTGATCCACACAGTCAAAGGTTTGGGATAGTCAATAAAGCAGAAATAGATATTTTTCTTTTGAAAACATGCTTTTTCAAAAGAAAAGCATGCTTTTTTTCATGCTTTTTCCATGATCCAGTGGATGTTGGCAATTTGATCTCTGGTTCCTCTGCCTTTTCTAAAACCAACTTGAACATCAGGGAGTTCACGGTTCACGTATTGCTGAAGCCTGGCTTGGAGGATTTTGAGCATTACTTTACTAGCATGTGAGATGAGTGCAATTGTGCGGTAGTTGGAGCATTCTTTGGCATTGCCTTTCTTTGGGATTGCAATGAAAACG
>SJYT01029478.1:29204-73912 GCA_006410635.1 Cephalophus harveyi | reverse complement strand
CTGTTTCCTAATTACTCAATGGTTAATGATCATTTTGTTCTTTGGCCCTGAAGTCCACATGAGTTATAGTTTAACTCCCCACATATTCTTTCATTCACGGCTGAAAGTGTAACAAAGCTGGCTTGGATTCAGTTTCGGCACCTTCACCTTGGAGTGGTGTTGGTCCCCTGATCCTCACTTTTCTCTGAATTCTTGTGTCTCGTTTCTCTTTCTCTCACCATATCACACTTTCGAAAACCCTGCTTGTTGAGCTGGTCTCAACACCACATCAAACAAAACAAAAACTATCTACCTCTATACTTACAGCACTACTATAATTCATACCTATGTTTTCACTGACTGTTTATTATGACTCCATCTATCTACACATTGTTTAAATTCATATAAGACACTTTCCTAACATACTCAGGCGAAAAATAGAGGTATGTCTCTCAGTAGATCATGGCAATAGCCTCTTAATACAGATTTTGATTTTCAATCAGTATTTTCTCAAAAAGTCAGGGTTAAACTACAAGGATTAAAACTCTCACATGCTCCCTATTTCTTTCCAGGGATTGTGAGAACAGTGACATTCCAGAACCTGGTTTAGTCTTCAGCTGCTTTTTATGTCACTATCGACTATCTCCCTCTTAGTCTATGCTTCCCCATTTCAGATTTGTTGAACCTCTTTTGGTTTCTCAGAAGTGCCCTATCCTCTCTTTTCTTTTAGACTTTGTGACTTTATTAGGCCAGTGGAGAATACACAAGATCCAGTGGAGAATACACAAGATCCATAAGGGCAGTAGGTATGATGATCAGGAATATGAATGGAAGCTGAAATATCAGCATCTAAGCCTTATCTCTGCCTCAGTTGTTAATTGAATAAGCTATTTTTCCCCCTTTACCTGCACTTTTCTTCTCTGCAACAATGGAGATAATAATATTCCCTCTCCTAAGTCTGTTATCTGCCATGGTAAAGTGCAAGTAAAGTTCTGAGAATAGTGCTTGCCACATAGAAAGTGTTCAATAAATTCTCAGTGTTATTATCATAAAGAACATGTCTTGCAAGGAGGAAAAAAATTAGACGAGGCAGAAAGGTATGTGTTATTGCCAAATATAGCACTGATGAGAATAAGCATGAATTTACAATATTATGTAAAAAGGGTCATTTATTTTAAATGTTGGAGTTTCTCCAGTGGCTTATTTACTCATACACATTTAAGAAGAAATTAAAGGGATTCTAACTCTCCAAGCCTCATCAACATGATCATTCAGAATAAATTGTAATATTAGTGTTCCACAGTTGACAGGGGAAGAACATTGTAAGATAAGCCTAAGGGTAATCAGATCTTCCTGAAATAGAAAAATTAAAAGGTCAATTGTCCTTTGAAGCTTCCCAGTGCTCTTTTTTGTCAAACATGCAAATCCGCAGTACTGCCTATAGAATAATCTTCACAAGTACTATCAGTTTAATAAAATACCTGCCTTTATCTTTCTTATACACACATTATTCCAAGCTTAGATCTAAGTCATTCTTCACGGTAAGAGCTAATCTCATTTCCTCATACCTGTCACTGAATCATGTTAAATATCTTGCTAAGAATAATTGCCTCACAACTAAATTTCCCTGGCCTTTCTGGGTACAAAAAAAATAAGGGGGGGAATGGCTTTAACCACTCAGAAACACTGTCATCTAGGATAGGCATTTTATATTCTGCAGAATAGTATACATATTATTTTGACATAACTATCAAATTGATCCCAACATAACATTTGAAATATTAAAGTTATTTGTGTTGAAGTTAGCATAATGTGGGCTTCGGTAATGCCATCTCATCTCAGGAATTTTTCAAACTTTTTAAAAATTACTTTAACTTCCCTATAAAGAGATATTTTAAATATTTCAGTTTCTTCTCTGTCTGTTCCTGTCTCTCTCTCTCTCAAAGAAAGGCTGTAGAAAAGCTAACTTTAATATCCTGAGTTGCCTGTGAACTACTTGATTAATGTGCTTGTGAATTCTTAATAAGGAATGTGTGCATATTCATGGTGATGTTTATTAATTCATAAAGCAGCTGCTCAAAGGCAGCTAGTGGAGAGAGATGTTGTTTCCTCTCTCTAGAAACCTCTTGGCGGTGATCAGATCTTTTCCCTGCCTGGTTGTAGATTACAGTCCCAGAATTCTAAACTGATGGCCGTTTATCTGCCCTGGGAAATGGATCCCTTTTGCCAGCAGGAGACCTGAGGGATTGGAAGTTCAGATCTAAATCCCTCAATGTGAGAAGGATGAAATATTAAACTTAATGAGACTAGTCGAGTCCACAGCTCATTTCAATTATTTTTAATTGTTTTCAGATGCTGCCTGGCATGCTTCATTTAGTTCTGCAATAAACAGAGCATGCAGCATGGTGGTGGATCTCACTTGAGACCCTGAGGAAACATCCCACAGGAAATGATGAAAAATAATAAAGAATGCTACATGTATTGGAGCATTTACTGCCAAGCAAATGAGATGGAAACTCAGAGGTGGGAAGAAGTGACTGTGCCTCATCTACCTGAAAATTCTCACTTTTAACTCCTGAAATTAAAAATAAATAAAACACAGTATGACTCACAGTGAGCTCTTCAAGTCCACTGAAAGTTAACTCTTACTAGGCTCCTCTCTCCTGAACTATTTTCTTCCTACCCACTTGGAGAAAAGGCTGACTATAGTTTAGATGAGTTTGAGGCATTGGTATAAACAAAGTTGCAGAATACCAGTTAATAATCTGAAAAAAATTTTTAGTCTTTTCAAATTTATTTTTAATTGGAAGATAATTGCTTTACAATATTGTGTTTGCTTCTGACATACATTGTGTTGGCTTCTGACATACAACAGTATGAATCAGCCACAAGTATACACATCCCCCCCCAACTGAACCTGCCCCCATCCACCCCACCCCATCCTATCCCTCTGGGTTATCACAGAGCACCAGGCTGAATATCTCCTAGCAGCTTGATCTGAGATATAAGTAGACATTTATAAGTTTCTTAGACATGTAATTTAATTGAAAACTCCTGAAAGGTTTTATTGGATATCATTAGAGTATCTCATTTGGGGAAATTAAAATATTTTATTTTAATGACTTTATAACATTTTATCATTTTGACTGGAAGATTGCATGGTGAATTTTAATAGTTCAACTTGGCTACACAAGGGTATCTCAATTTTAGACAAACATCAGTCTAAGATGTTACTGTGAAGGTAATTTTTAGAAGTGTTTAACATTTAAATCAGAAGATTTTAAGTAAAGCAGATTGTCAACTACAATGTAGGTGGGCCTCATTCAGTCCTTTTAAGGCATTAATAGGAAAGACAGGTACCCTGAGGAACAAAGAATTCAGCCTCCAGATCAATTTCAGAATCAAGACTGAAACATCAACTCTTCCCTCCCTCTCCCATCTTCTGGTCTGTCCTACAGGGTTTGAACTTGCTAGCCCTTACAGTAGCATGAACCAATTACTTAAAGCTCTTTTTTCTTTCTGTATACATGTTCTATTGGTTCTGTTTCTCTGAAGATCCTTGACTAATACAAAGACCAAGGCAGAATCTTTGGAACTCAATAGAATGTCTGTGTGTGCGTGCTTGCTCAGTTATGTCTGACTCTTTGCAAGCCCATGGACTTTAGCACATGAAGCTCCTCTGTCCATTGAATTTTCCAGGCAAGAATATTGGAGTGGGTTGCCATTTCCTTCTCCAGGGTATCTTCCCTACTCAGGGATCAAACCCACATTTCTAGTGTCTCTTGCATTGGCAGACAGATTCTTTACTAGCTGAGTCACCAAGTGTATTTCTTAAAAAATGCCAAATGTACCATAAGGCTTATTGAAGATGTTATTGAAGTATATACTTGTAATTGAAAATCCTTCTTTTAGTCCATGTTCAGTCATTTTCAGCTTTAAGTAATGAAGTTGTTGTTTTTGTTGTTGCTGTTTAGTCGCTAAGTCATATCTGACTTTTGTGACCCATGGACTATAACCCACCAGGCTCCCCTATCCTGGTATTTCTGTCTTGATTTTCCTGGTAAGACTATTGGAGTGGGTTGCCATTTCCTTCTGAAAGAGATCTTCCCTACTCAGTACAGCTTAGTCAAGTAAAAAGCAATCATGGCTTTTAAACATGAAGATGCCCAGTTCCACTCAGCTATCTGTAGATGCAACTGAGGTATATTATTATTTTTTTAATTTCCTAAATAATTTTGATGTTTAGTCATGTGTTATTGTTTTTCAGTCACTCAGTTGTGTCCAACTCTGTGAACCTGTGGACTACAGCATGCCAGGCTTACCTGTCCTTCACTGTCTCCTGGAGTTTACTCAAATTCATGTCCGTTGAATTGGTGATGTCATCCAGTCATCTCATCCTTGTTGCCCTTTTCTCCTCTTCCTTCAGTCTTTACCAGCAACAGTTCCTTTCCAATGATTCAGCTCTTTGGATCAGGTGGCCAAAGTACTGGAACTTCAGCTTCAGCATCACTCCTTCCAATGAATATTCAGGGTTGATTTCTTTTCGAATTGACTGGTTTAATCTCGTTGCTGTCCAAGGGACTCTCCAGAGTCTTCTCTAGCACCCCAGTTCATGACTTCTTCAGTGCTCAGCCTTCTTTATGGTCCAATTCTCACATCCATACATGACTACTGGAAAAACCATAGCTTTGACTATATGGATCTTTGTCAGAAAAGTAATGTCTCTGCTTTGTAATATGCTATCTAATTTGTCACAGCTTTTCTTCAAAGGAACAAGCATTTTTTCAATTTCATGGCTGCAGTTACCATCTGCAGTGATTTTGGAGGCCAAGAAAATAAAGTCTGTCACTGTTTCCATTGTTTCTCCATCTATTTGCCATGAAATGATGGGACTGGATGCCATGATCTTAGTTTTTTGAATGTTGAATTTTAAGCCAGCTTTTTCACTCTCCTCTTTCACCTTTATCAAGAGGCTCTTTAGTTCCTCTTCACTTCTTGCCATTAGGGTGATGTCATATGCATATCTGAAATTATTGATATTTCTCCCAACAATCTTGACTCCATGTGATACAAGTGATTATCCATATTTTGTCATAGTCTATTCCATTTTGTCTTTGAGAGATATATTTNAAAGTTATGTCCAACCTAGATAGCATTTTCAAAAGCAGAGACATTACTTTGCCGACTAAGGTCCATTTAGTCAAGGCTATGGTTTTTCCTGTGGTCATGTATGGATGTGAGAGTTGGACTGTGAAGAAGGCTGAGCGCCGAAGAATTGATGTTTTTGAAGTGTGGTGTTGGAGAAGACTCTTGAGAGTCCCTTGGACTGCAAGGAGATCCAACCAGTCCATTCTGAAGGAAATCAACCCTGGGATTTCTTTGGAAGGAATGATGCTAAAGCTGAAACTCCAGTAGTTTGGCCACCTCATGCGAAGAGTTGACTCATTGGAAAAGACTCTGCTGCTGGGAGGGATTGGGGGCAGGAGAAGAAGAGGACGACCGAGGATGAGATGGCTGGATGGCGTCACTGACTCGATGGATGTGAGTCTGAGTGAACTCCGAGAGATGGTGATGAACAGGGAGGCCTGGCGTGCTGCGATTCACGGGGTCGCAAAGAGTCGGACACGACTGAGCGACTGAACTGATGATAAAACTGTTAATAAATATTTGATCACTACAGTAAATATTTGGTAAATTCACAGTGTGCCTCACAGAATTCATTCATTTTGTCTGTCTTCACAGTGAATAGTGCAGTGGGTTGCAACAACTGACAACAATATACACAGTCTGTCAGCTATTGCCCATTTTGTTTTCCATAACAAGTTGTAGACAAAGAATCACTGACCTCACTGGACCCAGATCTGTACAAAGTACAGTGGTTACTACTTGACACAAAGTACTTACCTCAGGGTTCTCAATTGGATGCTTTTATATATTACATCAATTAAATGACCTTGAAAGGACTTACTGTGATGTAATGCATTTCTTCTCTGAACTGCAGTGATAAAACTGTTAATAATTATTTGATCACTGTAGTAAGTATTTGATCAGTTCAGTAAAGAAATACATTATGCAGCAGTAAGTTCATTCAAGGTCTTTTAATTGATGTAATATATAAAAGCATCCAACTGAGAAGCCTAAGGTAGGTACTTCTTTGTGTGAAGTAGTAATCTCTGCACTTTCTACAGAATTAAATCCACTAAAGTAACAATTCTTTGTCCACATCCTGTCTTGGAAAACAAACGGGCAACAGCTGATAGACTCTGAATTTTCCTGCCAGTTGTTTCAACCCACTGCACTATTCATCATGGACAGATGAAATGAATAAATTCAGTGAAGTACATCCACATAGCCGTAGATTGGCTGTAGCAGAGTTACTGTTTATTGACTAGGAATATATGCTCTTTTAGTCCCTTGTTACTAATAGTGTTTTCTAAGTTATCAATATTCTGTCTCTTTCTTCATTTATCTGCTATGAAAAATGAATTCCTTAGACAGCTTCTAATGATTGCATAAATGAGTAGTTAGTTTTTTCAATATTGATTAGACAGTGGACTCAATATCTTTACCAGTGGTAAAATAAGGATGGAACAGCAACTTGTCTTGAAGTGTTAAACAGCAAGAGCAAAGAGGTAGTAGATAAAATACTTGGGGAACTAGGGGTCCTGGAACTCAGTTAAGAATAAGTTACTATCCTATCATTTATCCTCTTAGGTCTCAGTTTCTCCATCTATAAGGTAAGAGGCCTGAAGTTAATTAACATTAATATCCTGAGGCCATTTGACTTCAAGTGCTAGAAGTCCACTCAAACGCTTTAATTAGTAAAGGGGAATTTGTTTGAAGGATGCAAGTTTCTCATCGGGGGCTAAAGTAGAAACTGAAAATTCACCTCTATCTCCTATTGTCTTCTTTTTCCTCGCATATTCTTTCTCTTCTTATGCATTTCTATACAATTTCTGCTGTACTTCTTATGAAGTATCTGTTCAGTTCAGTTCAGTCGCTCAGGCGTGTCCAACTCTTTTCTTTCCCAGCATCAGGGTCTTTTCAAATGAGTCAGGACTTCGCATCAGGTGGCCAAAATATTGGAGTTTCAGCCTCAAAATCAGTGCTACCAATGAACACCCAGGACTGATCTCCTTTAGGATGAACTGGTTGAATCTCCTGGCAGTCCAAGGGACTTTCAAGAGTCTTCTCCAACACCACAGTTCAAAAACATCAATTCTTCTGTGCTCAGTTTTCTTCATAGTCCAACTCTCATACACGACCACTGAAAAACCATAGCCTTGACTAGACGGACCTTTGTTGGCAAAGTAATGTCTCTGATTTTTAATATGCTATCTAGGTTGGTCATAACTTTCCTTCCAAGGAGTAAGTGTCTTTTAATTTCATGACTGCAATCACCATCTGCCATGATTTTGGAGCCCAGAAAAATAAAGTCAAACACTGTTTCCCCATCTGAGTCATGAAGTGATGGGACTGGATGCCATGACCTTAGTTTTCTGAATGTTGAGCTTTAAGCCAACTTTTTCACTCTCCTCTTTCATTTTCATCAAGAGACTCTTTAGTTCTTCTTCACTTTCTGCCATAAGGGTGGTGTCCTCTCCATATCTGAGGTTATTGATGTTTCTGCCTGCAATCTTGATTCCAGCTTGTGCTTCTTACAGCCCAGCGTTTCTCATGATGTACTCTGCATATAAGTTAAATAAGCAGGGTGACAATATACAGCCTTGACATACTCCTTTTCCCATTTGGAACCAGTCTGTTGTTCGATGTCCAGTTCTAACTATTGCTTCCTGACCTGCACACAGGTTTCTCAAAAGGCAGATCAGGTGGTCTGGTATTCCCATCTCTCTCAGAATTTTCCACAGTTTATTGTGATCCACACAGTCAAAGGCTTTGGCATAGTCAATAAACCAGAAATAGATTTTTTTTTCTGGAACTCTCTTGTTTTTTTGATGATCCAGCGGATGTTGGCAATTTGACCTCTGGTTCCTCTGCCTTTTCTAAAACCAGCTTGAACATCTGGAAGTTCATAGTTCATGTATTGTTAGGGAAACTAAATAGTCTTATTTAGTCTTCAGAGACAAAGCAAAGCAGGCCTCTGACCATGTTTCTAACCTGCTTAGACACTGCCCTGACTGTGAGTGCCCTGACTGCCTACTATGAGTGCAATAATTACAACACCATAGATAAGATAAGGGAGGAAACCTGAGATTGTTGAGCCCCTAGAGGGGGTCCAGTCAACAATACCCTATGCTTAACAACATTCCAAGTTTTACAACACAGAACAAGCAGGGATAACATAATATCAGAGCTGCAATTTGGCTGCAGAGTGATGCTGATATATCAGTTTGCAGCCTGGGGATTCTAAGCAGGAACCCAGGGACTGCAATCTGAAGTCTCAACCATTGGGCAGAAGCGCTGCCTGGGAACTTTTCCCAGTTGGGACTCCAGATGTGCTGTGTCACAGAACTTCTCAGCAATGTTTAAGTCTAGATATTGGTCAAAACCCAAATTGGTTATGCTGCTGCTCTGCTGCTTCTCTTTCTCTTTTCTTTTAGTGTTAGTATACTGAAGGTAAGCTAGATAATTCTCTAATAAATATTGGTCAGTACAGTTTCGTTGCTCAGTCGTGTCCAGCTCTTTGCGATTCCATGAACTGAAGCACGCAAGGCTTCGTTGTCCAACACCAACTCCCAGAGCTTACTCAAACTCATGTCCATCAAGTCAGTGATGCCATCAAACCATCTCATCCTCTGTCTTCCCCTTCTCCTCCTGCCTTCAACCTTTCCCAGCATCAGGGTCTTTTCCAATGAGTCAGTTCTTCACATCAGGTGGCCAAAGTATTGTAATTTCAGCATCAGTCCTTCCAATGAATATTCAGGACTCATTTCCTTTAGGATTGACTGGTTGGATCTCCTTACAGCCCAAGGGACTCTCAAGAGTCTTCTCCTACACTGCAGTTCAAAAGCATCAATTTTTCAGTGCTCAGCTTTCTTTATAGTCCAACTCTCACATCCATACATGACTACTGGAAAAACCACAGCTTTGATGAGATGGACCTTGGTTGGCAAAGTAATGTCTTTGCTTTTTAATATCCTGTCTAGGTTGGTCATAGCTTTTCTTCCAAGGAGCAAGCATCTTTTAATTCCATGGCTGCAATCACCATCTGCAATGATTTTGGAGCCCAGAAAAATAAAGTCAGCCACTGTTTCCACTGTTTCCCCATCTATTTGCCATGAAGTGATGGGACCAGATTCCGTGATCTTAGTTTTCTGAATGTTGAGTTTTAAGCCAACTTTTTCACTCTCCTCTTTCACTTTCAAGACGCTCTTTAGTTCTTATTCAATTTCTGCCATAAAGGTGGTGCCATCTCTGTATCTGAGGTTATCGATACTTCTCCTGGCAAACTTGATTCCAGCTTGTGCTTCATTCAGCCCTGCATTTTGCATAATGTACTCTGCACATAAGTTAAATAAGCTGGGTGACAATATACAACCTTGAAGTACTCCTTTCCTGATTTGGAACCAGTCTGTTGTTCCATGTCCAGTTCTAGCTGTTGCTTCTTGACCTGCATACAGATTTCTCAGGAAGCAGGTCAGGTGGTCTTGTATTCCAATCTCTTCAAGAATTTTCCACAGTTTTTTGTGATCTACACAATGAAAGGCTTTGCCATAGTCAATAAAGCAGAATTATATGTTTTTTTCTGGAACTCTCTTGCTTTTTGGATGAGCCAATAAATGTTGGAAATGTTGGCATTATTTGTTTATATATAATGAGTGACTTATTTTGTTGACAAATCCTTTGAACCTGAGATGAAAGTGAAAACTTTTCTTTAAAACAGTGTCTCTAGTTCTAGTTCTGTATAATCTTCCAGGTGAAGTGTCTATAAATATCACTTAGAATCTTGGTATTCTAATTACAAATGCATAGAGGGAAATTAGCTTTGACTCAGTTTCAACTCACATATCCAGTCTTGGTCCAATTAACTGTGACCTGGTCAATCAATCCAAGGTCCAGGACCTACAGACAGAGCAGAATAACTCAAGTACTAAGGTTCACTAGGTTGAAAGTTCAAGTATTAAGGTTCAGTGGGTTAACAGTTTCACCACAGTTCTCTTATAACTCTATTGCTATGAATAAATTGATATTTTCCTGCTTAGATTGTTTACATGGATCAAAGAAAAGTCCTGAAATAACCAGTGTTTCTTAGGCAACAAGTAGCAAGAATTTGGACCAAAAACACACATGAAGATAGCATTGTCAGTAGACATTCTCAGCAGAAATTATTTTTTCCTTCTACTGCCTGCAAGGGTCAAGAGAAGCATGCTTTTTTTAGAAAGGGGATATAATCTTTGAAGTCCTAGGTTTTTTATTTTATTTTTTCCCCTGGAGTCTTCTATTGTGTTTCCACTATGATAAACTCTCTAATGTATCTCTTGTTACTCATGAAGTTAAGAAGGCATAAACTCAACATATACAGAGAAATTCACAGGCTGAGAGGTAATTGTCCTTCACTTACCTCTGGGAATTATTGGTTTCACTAAGTTTGAGGTCTCTGCAGTTTCCTTACTTATCCAGTTATTTCTTCTTAGAAGTTTGCTCAGGGTCTTCAATCTGTCAGCCTAGTAGAAAATGATATTTCAGGCCATGGATTTATCCCTAAACTTAAACCGCTTAACGTAATTTTTAAAAGAGGATCTCAGGTTCCCATAGTAACTTCATAGGAAGTACCTGGCATTGTCATTTATTCTTATAGATATTATGAGCTTGGCATTACTTTGGAAATATCAAAAAGAAAGATCGTTTAGTCTTGTAAAGTCTTTCCAAAAGAAAATGGAAAGAGGTCAGTTTCCTTATACATGGTCTACTTTCTTGGTTCTCTCCAGGGAGAAACATCATTATACTGTAGTGTTTATTGTTTATTTGCATATCATCAGAAAATATAAAAAAGGAAATATTTAGATGTGATAAACATGCTGTTTCTATATACTTTATTGTCATCAGGTTTGACACCCACATTTGCGTTTGTGGCTCCTGCTTGTCTGTTTTAAGGATGCTAGTTTGCTTCTGAAAACATAACTAGTGATATCTGTATGTGCAATTTTCAGGTTCTAAACTGGCTAATATGCACATACTTCATCAGACCTCTTTGTAATATTTGGATTAAAGTCATGAAAATGAAAGAGAAAGCAATGGTGGGAGAAATTTGCAGGCTGTAAAATCAGAACTAACAAATGCTAATCAGCTGTATAAGTTAATTGGATTTTGAAAAGAACCAAAATGAGAATGTTGAAAGTAGATTAAGTTCAGACTTAATCAGGCTAATATTAATTCCAACCAATTTACCTAATAATTTAGCCCCTCTCTTCTTTGAGCTTGGCATCTCTGCTTATATCTGGAAGATCTTCAGAACGGCAGCATACGGTGCAGTCATTTGTAAGTTGCAGCTGTAAATTAGAGCTGCCACTCTGTGGTTTGGGCAAGAACAGTTTAACTATTTCTGGAATCTGACAAAATGGTAAACAGAGCAAGGGCTGAACTTGAATGTACAAGATCTGAAGTACATGACCAACTCGCCACATAACTGAAAACTGAGAATGTTTAAATATGATGTGTTTCCTACAGCTTTTGCCAAATATCCCAACCCATTATACTCACAGCTTCCCTTATTGGTTCAGCTGATAAAGAATCCACCTGCAATGAAAGAGACCTGAGTTTGATCCCTGGGTTGGGAAAATACCCTGGAGAAGGGAATGGCTACCCACTTCAGTATTCCAGCCTGGAAGAAGTCCAGACTTCATGTATAATCCATGGGATCACAAAGAGCTGGACACGACTGAGCGACTTTCACACTTATGCTCACAGCAACCTCCAACAGTCGTTTGTCTTGACAGGTACGTCTCTCCATCCCACTCCATACACATCCACCCCTAGACACATTCATTTTTTATGTCTTCTTCTTCCACCTAATATCAGATCTTTCTCTCCTATGGTTCATAATCTTGGAATTTCACCCTTTGAACTAAACAACTGGATGACTGAAAAGCTTCAAACGGTTTTGTCTTAAATAATGAGGCCGCTGTCCATTAAAACACTTGTAATATTGTATTTTTCAGTCAGAACATCAAACCAAAGAATATCATCAAGGGATTTTACAACTCAAAGAAGCCACTAGATCTACTCACCATATCAAGTGAAATCTGTACATAAAGTCATAGAATTTCCCTTGAAACTGAATCAGCCTCCTTAATAATAATGTACATTTCATTTTATACACAAAAATATAATATATTACATAAAAATTATTCGATTGTAGAATTTTGCTACTTGAGAGAACACTTCAATAAAATAGGAAGCTCACTTGTGGGTATAATTCAGCCCTCAGTGATGTTTAGAGATTTGAGCCAAACGACTGTTGGAGGTTGCTGTGAGCATAAGTGTGAAAGTCGCTCAGTCGTGTCCAGCTCTTTGTGACTCCATGGATTATACATGAAGTCTGGACTTATTCCAGGCTGGAATACTGAAGTAGGTAAAGCAAAAGTGAAAGTGAAGTCAGGTCCGACTCTTTGCGACCCGTGGACTGTAGCCCACAAAGCTCCTCCGTCCATGCGATTCTCCAGGCAAGAATACTGGAGTGGGTTGCCATTTCCTTCTCCAGGGGATCTTCCCGACCCAGGGATCGAACCCAGGTCTCCCACATTGCAGGCAGACGCTTTAACCTTTGCTCCACCAGGGAAGCAGCTATTCCCTTCTCCAGGGTATTTTCCCAACCCAGGGATCAAACTCAGGTCTCCTTCATTGCAGGAGGATTCTTTATCAGCTGAACCATAAGGGAAGTTGCGAGTATAATGGTTTGGGATATTTGGCAAACCTCTAAAATCACCATGTATCTGCAGGAGAGAATGCGAATATGAGATAGAGACTGAGGCCCTAGAGCCTAAGAGAATTATAAGGCTTCCCTTGTGGCTCTGCTGATATAGAATCTGCCTGCAATGTGGGAAACTTGGGTTCGATCCATGGGTTGGAAAGATCCCTGGAGAAGGGACTGGCTACCCACTCCAATATTCTGGCCTGGAGAATTCCATGGACTATATAGTCCATGGGGTCACAAAGAGTTGAACATGACTGAGCAGCTTTCACTTTTACTTCACTTCATGTATCTGCAGGAGAGGAAGTAAGTTGGAGATAGAGGCTGAGGCCCTAGAGTTAAGTTTAAGAGGAAAAAAAAAATTTATTTTCCAAGTCCTCATGCATGATTCTGACAATGGAATAAATTTACGGTTAATACTCAGTTTCATATCAAATTAATTATTCCAGGTTTTCTTCCTGGCAAAGATTGTTTAGTCTATCTGTTTAATTTTGAAAGATTAAATTTATAGTAAAAAATTTTTATCTTACAAACAAAATTCAAATAGATCTTGAAATCCATTGAGATTTCTGGTGTCCCATAATTTGGAGGTTTTGGCTAATGTAAACTCAAATTAGAAAAAGACCTGCCAAGTAATCTCATATATGCTGCATATGATTGCTTCCTACCATGGAATATTAAGCCCAAGACTTCCACTATTAAAATTCTATTTGATTAAATTATAAACTGGCTTACATATGGACAAGTGGCAGGTAAAGGAATTTTGTACTGAAAGAATTTTCTAGCTATGTAGCATTTTAAATAATCATTCTTCTTAACTGTAGCTTACTCCAGAGTTTTTCAATCAATGATCAATTTATTTTTTTGTCTTTATTTTTATTTTTTTACTGTACAATATTGTATTGGTTTTGCTATACATCAACATGAGTCAATTTATTAAGCACTTAGTGTCAAGATGTGAAAGAAATAATCTACAAATAGTAACAGCAGATTAGAACAGTCAATAATTAGAACTAAATGGTTTACTTTACATGGTAAGTATTAAAAGAGATTAGAGAGGAAATATACAAAAGCTAGAAAAGACAGAAAATCTTTGCTCATGGAGTGAAATTGTAACTGGCTATAATTTAACTTTTTTTAAGAGAAAGAAAGGACATTTCAGTTAACGTAGCTGTTTCTTGGAAGAAGTGAATTGGGTATACACAACCATATAGCTAGACAAAATCTGAAGTTGCAAAGCTGGCATTATGCTGCAGAGGTCTCAAGTCTAACGTCTTATTTTCTGGTGGCCAAGAGCACAGATTCAAATTTACATGTAAGTTATAGGTCTATCAATTTGTGGTTGTGTGAACTAAGTATTTATGTAATTTTCCTCTCCCATAGCTTTCCAGTATGGAAATGGAAGAACATAATTATTTACCAAATGGGAGTCTAAAAAGAGATAAAGTGGTGATTTAAAAATAAATCCACAAACAAAGCAAACAAAAATATTTGCATGATGCTAGGTATATGGTATGTGGCTTTATTTCACTCCTCTTGTTTCAAAAGTTTACTGATGATCCTAATTTTACCTGGAGAAGATAAGCTGCTATAGTGTATCTATTGTGACATTATAAATTCTACCATTAACAATGTATAAACCACTCTTTATAATGTCACATCACATAACGGAAGGCATCATTCCCATTCTTATATATTTTATACATTCATTTTTTGATCAAGCATGTTCTACCTCTACCATTTTACATGGCTCCTTTTCATGTTGGTGAGTATAAACTGGTTGAACCATAAAATATCCTTTCTGCTGTCTTTGGGGACTTCCTTGGTAGCATTTCCTGAGAAGCATTCAGTTCAGTTCAGTTCGGTTCAGTTCAGTCACTCAGTCGTGTCCGACTCTTTGAAACCTCATGGACTGCAGCACACCGGGCCTCCCTATCCATCACCAACTCCTGGGGTTTGCCCAAACTCATGTCCGTTGAGTCAGTAACGCCATCCAACCATCTCATCCTCTGTTGACCCCTTCTCCTCCAGCCCTCTATCTTTCCCAGCATCAGGGTCTTTTCAAATGAGTCAGCTCTTCACATCACGTGGCCAAAGTATTGGAGTTTCAGCTTCAACATTCGTCCTTAAAATGAATATTCAGGACTGATTTCCTTTAGGATGGACTGGTTAGATCACCTTGCAGTCCAAGGGACTCTCAAGAGTCTTCTCCAATAACACAGTTCAAGAGCATCAATTCTTTGGCTCTCAGCTTTCTTTATAGTCCAACTCTCACATCCACATGTGACTACTGGAAAAACCATAGCCTTGACTAGACAGACATTTGTTGGCAAAGTAATGTTTCTGCTTTTTAATATGCTGTCTAGGTTGGTCATAACTTTTCTTCCAAAAGTAAGTGTGTTTTAATTTCATAGCTGCAGTCACCATCTACAGTGATTTTGGAGCTTCCCCCCCCCCCCCCCCCAAAAAAAAAAAAAAAGTCTGGACACTGTTTCCACTGTTTCTCCATTTACTTGTTATGAAAAGTATAATCACATCTATATTTTAGTTGTATATACTGCATTTGTGTATTTTAAAAATATATATATCCATTTTCCACAGTGAAGCTTTCCTTGTGGCTCAAATGATAAAGAATCTGCCTACAATTCAGGAGACCTGAGTTCAATCCCTGGGTAGGGAAGATCTCCTGGAGTAGAAAATGGCAACCCACTCCAGTGCTGTTGCCTGGAGAATTCCATGGACAGAGGAGCCTGGCAGGCTGTAGTCCATAGGACTGCAAAAAAGTCAGACATGAGTGACTTTCCTTTCACTTTCATTTCCCACTGTAGATCTCATTTAATAATATGCTGTTCAATTAGCTCCTGAGTTTTTTCCTAACTGGCACTCACAGTCTAATCCAATTTTATTCAAAATTCCATCTGATTGCTCAGATGATTAAAACCTGGAGTCATTCTTAACTATTCTCTTTTATTTGGATCCATATCTGATCCATCAAAAAGAAAATATAGCTGATTGCACCTTTAGTGCAACTGCAGCATCTACTCACTTTCCCTCCATCTCCTCTGCATCCATCTTGGTCCTGGCCATCATTGTCTCTCATCTCTTAATAGTACAATAGCCTCAAAACACATTGCCCTCTTCCTGTCCTTGACTTCAGAGGATCTATTCCAAGGAGTACAAAACAGATCTATTTAAATTCAAAGTTATAATAGCCAGAACATAGAAGTAACCTAGATGTTCATCAAATAGATGGATGGATAAAAATGTGGTACATATATACAATGGATTATTACCCAGCCATAAAAAAAGAACATGTATGAATTAGTTGAACTGAAGTGGAAGAAACTAGAGCTTGTTATACAAAGTAAAGTCAGAAAGAGAAAAACAAATATTGCATATTAATGTATATATATGAAATCTAGAAAAATGGTACTGATGAACCTATTTGCAGGGCAGGAACAGAGATGCAGAAATAGAGAAAGGACTGTGAACACAGCAGGAAAAGAAGAGGGTGGGATGAATTGAGAAAGTAGCATTGACATATATATATTACCATGTGTAAAATAGACAGCTGGGAGGAATTTTCTATATAACACAGGGAGCCCAGCCTGGCACATTGTGATAACTTAGAGGGGTGGAATGTGGGGGACAGAAAGAAGGCTTAAGAGGGAGGGGATATATGTGTATAGCTATGTCTGATTTGTGTTGCTGTAGGGCAGAAACCGAACACAATAATGTAAAAAAAAAAAAAAAAAAGTCCTTCAATTAAAATAAATACATGTATAAAAATACAATGTTACATAAATATTCTTTTATTCTCCACAAATGGCCCCTCTTTCCACTCAGTGAAAACAGAAGTACTTTAAGACCTTACTTGATCTTCTTCTGCATTATGACTTTGATTTCTATTGTAAATGAAAGTTGTATATCCTGTGTATGGTTTGCTCCATTCAAACCCTGCAGGTTTCCTTACTGTTCTTTAAACATGGTAATTGTGTTCATACCTTACAGAAAGTTTTCAAATTTTCTTCTTTATCTGATGGCTCTTTTTATAAATACTTGTTTGATATCTTCACCATCTTTAAGCAAAATTCTCAGTTTTTCAATGAGGCCTACATTTAAAACCCCTTGCCACTTTATTTAACTCTACAACCTGTGTCCAAGTCACTTTATCCAATTCAACATTACTGATATGAAGCATATTGTATTTTTACCTTTCTTTCTCAATACAAGTATAACATATATAATGTGAGATCACATTACCTGCATCCTGAGAAACGTGTATGCAGGTCAAGAAACAACAGTTAGAACCAGACATATAACAATGGACTGGTTCAAAATTGGAAAAGGAGTATGTCAAGGCTGTATATTGTCAGCCTGCTTATTCAGCCTATATGCAGAGAACATCATGCGAAATGTCAGACCAGATGTAGCTCAAGCTGGAGTCAAGATTGCCAGAAGAAATATCAATAACCTCAGATATGCAGATGACACCACCCAAATGGCAGAAAGCTAAGAGGAACTAAAGAGCCTCTTGATGAAGGTGAAAG
Organism: Cephalophus harveyi; assembly: GCA_006410635.1. NCBI lineage: Eukaryota > Metazoa > Chordata > Mammalia > Artiodactyla > Bovidae > Cephalophus > Cephalophus harveyi. The sequence continues at coordinate 56,512 of SJYT01029478.1, read as the reverse complement.
AGAAGAGGGTAAAAGCTGGTTTAAAACTGAACATTCAGAAAACTAAGATCATGGCATCCTGTCCCATCACTTCATGGGAAATAGATGGGGAAAAAAGGGAAACAGTGACAGACCTTATTTTGGTGGGCTCCAAAATCACTGTTGACAATGACCATAGTCATGAAATTAAAAGGCTCTTGCTCCTTGGAAAGAAAGTTATGACAAACTTAGACAGCATATTAAAAAGCAGGGATGTTACTTTGCCAACAAAAGTCCATCTAGTCAAAGCTTTGGTTTTTCCAGTAGTCATGTAAGGATATGCGAGTTGGACTACAAAGAAGGCTATGTGCTGAAAAATTGATGCTTTCAAACAGTGGTGCTGGAGAAGACTCTTGAGAGTCTCTTAGACAGCAAGGAGATAAAACCAGTCAATCCTAAAATAAATAAATCCTGAATTTTAATTGGAAGGACCAATGCTGAAGCTGAAACTCCAATACTTTGGCCACCTGATGCAAAGAGCTAACTCTTTTGCTGGCAAAGATTGAAAGCAAGAGGAGAAGGGGAGACAGAGGATGAGATATTTGGATGGTATCACTGATTCAATGGACATGAGTTTGAGCAAACTCTGGGAGACAGTGAAAGATGTGTGCTGTAGTCCAGAGGGTCACATAGAGTTGGACATGACTGAGTGATTGAACAACAATAACAATATAATCATATATATGTATATAATTTATAATTTAGTTTGTCTTTTTTTCATAGATTAGGCAAACTATCTGGAATAGTTCTTGGTACATAATAAGCACTCAAAAGTATTCCGTGAGTGAATGAAAGAATGAATTGCGATTATGATTATGATTATGTGGTGATTGTTGCTGAGAGAAAGCATAAAGTACTCTGGGAGTAGTTAACAGAAAAATCTCATGAAGTCTATCAAAGTCAGGAAATGCTTACTAAGAAAAATAGTATTTAATCATAAGTCTGAAGGAAGAGTAAGAATTAGCTACAGGTAGAGACTGAATGCACAAAACAGTTAAAACAGGAAAACACATTTGTTGGTCCTAAGGCAGGAAGAATGAAATGGCAGCCCACTCCAGTGTTCTTACCGGGAGAATCCCAGGGGTGGGGGAGCCTGGTGGGCTGTCATCTCTAGGGTTGCACAGTCAGACATGACTGAAATGACTTAGCAGCAGCAAGGCAGGAAGAAGCATGACTTGATGTTTGAGAAATTTCAGGGAAGGCATATGGCTGATGCTAATAAGGAGTAGCTAGTGATGTCCCTGAAAATTTAGCTCATTACTTTCCCAAGTATTCTCCTATTTTGAACAAATGCATCTTTTATTTAGCATTATCAGAAACTGGAAATCAGCCAGTGACACTCTGGAGGCTTCCAACTAGTTTTGTTACTGAACAAGGAGTTGCATATATCAGAGTCTGTGAACCTATGTTGTCCAAACAGTGTGTGAAACATGAAAAACAACTATGAGACTATTCAGTGATTCATGTAACATAAGAGAATGATCTGGACAAAGGTAGAGTTTCTGGGGATAGAGAGAAAGGAGTAGAAGGTATATATTCTGAAATAGAAACCATAGATCTTAGAGATTGATTGGACTGTAACATTTGGTCTGGCTCTTGGAATGTTGGATGTTAGAGATTCCACTTCTATAATGTTTTCCTCAGCTTTACTAAAAGATTAGTTTGTTGTTTTTTCCTCCTAGGAAAGATATTGATCAAATTATGAGAGGTTATATAACATAGAGTTTAAGATTACAGGTTTTGTTAAAGGTAGACCCTTATACTGAATTTGCCACTCACACAAGACCTTTGTAAGGTTGGCGGTTTAGATGCTAAGTCACGTCCGGCTTTTGTGAACCCATGGACTGTAGCCAGCCAGGCTCCTCTGTCGATGGGATTTCTCAGGCAGGGACACTGGAGTGGGTTCCCATTTCCTTCTCAAGGGGATCTTCCTGACCCTGGGATCAAACTCAAGTCTCCTGAATTGCAGGTGCTCTCCTGTATTGCAGGCGAATTCTTTACCAACTGAATCACCAGGGAAGCCTGTTTCTCCACTAAGTTTCTGTTTCATTATCAGTGAAATGAAGAAGATAATGCCCTCATGGGATTGCTGTGACTATTAATTTAGATGATATATATTAATTGGATAACTTCATGTTAGCTACTTAGTAAATGCAGAAGATGTAGAAACTACTACTGTTATTAAGAATTTACAGTGTCCTCAGCATTGTCATAAATTTCCAGGATGCATGAAGGCCATCTTATTTTTTAAACCTAGCATGATATCAAAACACTGTCTTGTATTTAAGGGGATTAAATTTATGTAGAGTTGAAGTAAATATAAGTGGATGAACTCCAGTGATCTGGAGTAAAATTATGCAGCAAGTTTTAACTTACTCAGCATTGCTGTCCATTCTTGCCTTAGTTCACTGCTGTTTTTGACTTCAGGGAGATTTCCATCAGTGACCAATAATTTTCTTTACACTCTACATATGGACAACATATGGACTCTCAAGTATATTTAATACAGATCTGTCTTCAGAATACTCATGCCAAGTTATTAACAGCTAATAATATTCATTTACAATTTATTTGGGAAATAATTTAAATACATGTGCTTTAAGTCAGAGGCCTGCCTTATGTTGAGTATTTTGAGGAGTGTTGAGTATTTTGGGGAAAGAATTTCAAATGGTTGAGTTCCTTGCTTACAGGAAGATAGGATAAATTCTCCTATGCTTTTTAAATTTTAAATAACTTAAGTCCAAACAATATTAAATAACCTGCCCATATCAGATAGGTGGTAAGGGACTAGATGATTTGTATGGTGTCTTTTGGCTTCTATTTACAGTACAGCATAGAGCTCTACACCTGATGCTGAGGCTGAAAAAATCCAAGAATGGACCCTTAAGTAGTATGAGGAAAATGTGTCAGTGGTACCCTTAGCCAATCTAATAATGAAAGTTTTTAAGCAGAAGGACTTGCCCATTGATGTGGATCTCTTTGAATAAAAAGCCTGTCATGGATTTCTCACAGGCACCAATACAGTCTAAAAAGCCTATTAGGTGTTTTTTTTTTTTTCTTTTTAATGTCTGATTATAAAACTTTGAAATATAATGCTACAACATGAAAACTCTGACATAGCCTTAACTACTGTAAAACTAACAGGCAAAGCTATAATAATTTCAGGTTTATGATATAATCTGAAATTGAATTACTCTAATTTCATGGCAAAGTCAATATTCCTAATGGATTAGAAATATGAATGATAAAAGTATTGTTGAATTCGTAAGTGGGGAATCATATGAAAAAAAAAAAATTCCCCCCGATTAAAAATAATTGTATCATTAGAGAGTATTACAATCAACTACATGTCGATGTATGTCAATAAGGTGCTTCCCAGGTGGTGTTAGTGGTAAAGAACATGCCTGCCAACATAGGAGATATAAGAGATGTCGGTTTGATCCCTAGGTCAGGAAGATCCCCAGGTCAGGAAGATCCCCTGGAGGACAGCATGGCAACCCATTACAGTATTTTTGCCTGGAGAATCCCCTGGACAGAGGAGCCTGGCAGGCTATATAGTCCACAGGGTTTCAAAGAGTTGGACATAATTGAAGCAACTTAGCCTGTGCACATGCGTATGCCAATAAAATGGACAGCCTAGAAGCAAAGGACAGTGTCTTAGAAAAGTTCAGCCTTCCAAGACTGAATCAGGAAGAAATAGAGATAATGAACAAGTCAATCTCAAGCACTGAAATCAGAACTGTGATCAAAAATCTTCCAAAAAACAAAAGGTCAGAGTCAGATGGCTAGAAGGTGAAATCTATCAAACATGTATGAAGAACTAATGCCTATCCTTCTTAAATTCTTCCAAAAAATTATAGAGGAAGCCACACTTCCAAATTCATTCTATGAAGCCACCATCACCCTAATTCCAAGACCAGATAAAGGCATCACAAAAAAGAAAATTTTAGGCTAATATCACTGACGAACATAAATGCACAATTCCTCAACAAAATTCTAGCAAACTGAATCCAACAACACATAAGAGATCATACACTGTGATCAAGTCACCTATAGATACATAAGTCCTCTCTCTCCTGAAACTCTCTCCCACCTCCCATCCATCACACCATTCTAGGTTGTCACAGAGCACTGGTTTGAGCTCCCAGAGACATACAGCAAATTCCCACTGGTTATGTAGGAGAGGGTGGGACTAATGGAGAAAGCATGGAAACATATACATTTAGTTCAGTTCAGTAACTCAGTCATGTGCGACTCTTTGTGACCCCATGGACTGCAGCACATCAGGCTTCCCTATCCATCACCAACTCCTGGAACTTACTCTAGTCCATTTCCATTGAGTCAGTGATGCTATCAAGCCATCTCATCCTCTGTCGTCCCCTTCTCCTCCTGCCCCCAGTCCTTCCCAGCATCAGGGTCTTTTCCAGTGAGTCAACTTTTTGCATGAAGTGGCCAAACTACTGGAGTTTCAGCTTTAGCATTAGTCCTTACAATGAACACCCAGGACTGGTCTCTTTTAGGATGGACTAGTTGGACCTCTTTGCAGTCCAAGGGACTCTCAAGAGTCTTCTCCAACACCACAGTTCAAAAACATCAATTTTATGGTGCTCAGCTTTCTTCACAAACCAACTCTCACATCCATACACGACCACTGGAAAAACCATAGCCTTGACTAGACGGACCTTTGTTGGCAAATTAATATCTCTGCTTTTTAATATGCTGTCTAGGTTGGTCATAACTTTCCTTCTAAGGAGTAAGCGTCTTTTAAATTCATGGCTGTAATCACCATCTGCATTGAGTTTGGAGCCTCCAAAAATAAAGTCTGACACTGTTTCCACTGTTTCCCCATCTATCTCCCATGAAATGATGGGACCAGACTAGACATTGCCATATGTTAAATACATAGCCAGTAGGAATTTGCTGTATGACTCTAGGAGCTCAAGCAAGTGGTCTGTGACAACCTAGAATGGTGGGATTGGGTGGGAGGTGGGAGGGAGGTCAAGAGGGAGGGGATATATGTATACCTATGGCTGACTTATGTTGATATATGGCAGAAACCAACACAATATTGCAAAGCAATTATCCTTCAATTAAAAAATAAAATAAAAATTTAAAAAGTAATTTTTTAATTGCTAAGAACAACAACAGAAAAAAAAATATCTCTTGTGGTGTATGACATGCAACTTGGCATTGATCTGTAAAGAAATTTCATTGTGTGGACCTCTTTAGTGAATAAAGCCTGAAGATCAAAATGAATGAGGCTAAAAGTGAGTCCAATAAAGCAGTTGCATATCTTTCCAGCATTACCCAATCTATAAATAAGCTACCATTCAAACACTGGGCCCAACTGTTAAATCTACCAAAGTGACAGTTATGGCAAGAGCCTATTCGTGACATAGAAATTCTGTCATTTCTGCAAACATATCCTAGGAATCTGTTAGACAATGAATTGAGAATCTTGAATAAGATATTAATCTAAATCACTTTCCAGTTTTGTAAATTTGAGCAAATCATCCTTTCAAAGTGTTTACTTTGTTTACCAAATAAGGAGATGGTCTATAAGAATGTGGCGCTTCCCCAGGTGCCCAACTTTAAGGAATTTGCCTACAATGAAGGAGATGCAGGAGATATGAGTTCGATCCCTGGGTCAGGAAGATCCACTGGAGGCAAGCATAGCAACCCACTTCAGTATTCTTGCCTAAGAATCCTATGGACAGAGGAACCTGGCGGGCTATAGTCCATGGCATCACAGTCAGATACAACTGAAGCAACTGAACACAGCACAGCACTAGGAGAAAATGACTGGTTAATATCTCTCTGGTTTTGCAATATTCACTAAAGTCACCACGTTCATCTCATTTAGAATGTTCCAAATTGCAAGTGTTGATAATTAGCTTATCGAGAGTTGTTTTAATACTGAATATAAGCTCTTTGTTCCAAAGACAAGATTTTTTATATTTTCCCGTGAATACCGTAACTACCTTAAAGATTAAAACTGAATTTCTCAAGGACTTCCCTGGTGGCTCAGTGGTAAAGAAACCACCTGCAATGCAAGAGACACAGGAGATGTGGGTTCAGTCCCTGGGTTGGGAAGATCCTCTGGAGAAGGGAATGGTGACCCACTCCAGTATTCTTTTTTTAAATATAAATTTATTTTAATTGGAGGTTAATTACTTTACAATATTGTATTGGTTTTTCCATAAGTCAAAATGAATCCACCACAGGTATACACGTGTTTTCTATCCTGAACCCCCCTCCCACCTCCCTACCTGTACCATCCCTCTGGGTCGTCCCAGTGCACCAGCTCCAAGCATCCAGTATCACGCATCAAACCTGGACTGGCGATTCATTTCATATATGATATAATACATGTTTCAATGCCATTCTCCCAAATCCTCCCACCTTCTCCCTCTCCCACAGAGTCCAAAAGACTGTTCTATAATCTGCGTCTCTTTGGCTGTCTCGCATTCAGGGTTATCGTTACCATCTTTCTAAATTCCATATATATGTGTCAGTATACTGTATTGGTGTTTTTCTTTCTGGCTTACTGCACTCTGTATAATAGGCTCCAGTTTCATCTACCTCATTAGAACAGATTCAAATGTATTCTTTATAATGGCTGAGTAATACTCCATTATGTATATGTACCACAGATTTCCTATCCATTCATCTGCTAATGAACATCTAGGTTGTTTCCATGTCCTGGCTATTATAAACAGTGTTGTGATGAACATTGGGGTACATGTGTCTCTTTCAATTCTGGTTTCTTCGGTGTGTATGCCCAGGAGTGGGATTGCTGGGTCATAAGGCAGTTCTATTTGCAGTTTTTTAAGGAATCTCCACACTGTTCTCCATAGTGGCTGTACTAGTTTGCATTCCCACCAACAGTGTAAGAGTGTTCCCTTTTCTCCACACCCTCTCCAGCATTTATTGCTTGTAGACTTTTGGATTGCAGCTATTCTGACTGGCATGAAATGGTACCTCATTGTGGTTTTGATTTGCATTTCTCTGATAATGAGTGATGTTGAGCATCTTTTCATGTGTTTGTTAGCCATCTGTATGTCTTCTTTGGAGAAATGTCTATTTAGTTCTTTAGCCTATTTTTTGATTGGGTCATTTATTTTTCTGGAATTGAGCTGCAGGAGTTGCTTGTATATTTTTGAGATTATTGGAAATAAAAACAAAAATAAACAAATGGGACCTAACTAAACTTAAAAGCTTCTGTACAACAAAGGAAACTATAAGCAAGGTGAAAAGACAGCCTTCAGAATGGGAGAAAATAATAGCTAATGAAGGAACTGACAAACACTCCAGTATTCTTGCCTGGAGAATTCCATGGACAAAGGAGCCTGGCGGGCTACAGTCCATGGAGTGACAAAGAGTCAGACACCACTGAAGCAACTGAACACATATGCACAGGTTCCCTATATATGTAGTTAGCTAGAAATTAGTGTTGAATATTTTGTATTGGAAAGCAATTCTATCTCCATCATACCTAAATTTACCTTTAAAAAAATTATTCAAACTTTATATTTGACACATAAAATTTTTAATAGTTTCACTTTGATCAAAAAAAATCTCAGACTGGAGAACAAGATGGCAGAGGAATAGGTGGACATGGAGTACATTTCTCTCATGGATACATCAGTAATAACCTTCAGACACAGAAGTGCTGAAGAATACCAGTTGAGAGCAGTCAGGAGGACCTGACCAGTGGAAAAGAAAATATAGAACCACGCAAAACTAGGTAGGATGAAGGAACTAGGGGAAAAAAATAGGCATATTTAATAGGACTGGACCTACCCTTGGCTGGTGTGGGAACTGAAGCAGGGATCCGGTCCCCACAGCGGGGCAATTGTCTGAGTCAGAGGAGAACCATTTAAGGCTGAGAGTGAAACAGCTGATGTGGCAGCCTAAATGGAGTGAGAGTCAGACAGTCCTTGCCACAGCCATATGCACGCTGTGCAGAAACACGGGTCTCCTGGAAGGAGAGCTGGGAGCTGGAGTTTAGGGATTGTGGAGCAATCCCTTTGCGAGGGCTGCTGTTAACTGCAGAGAGACGGATCAAGGGGATGTGAGGGAGGAGATTGTGGTGGGAAATGCCTGTGGAGGAAAGCCAGGCAGCCATGGAAGCAAGGCGATAGGGCTGAATCACACATAGAGGGAGAGCCATCATCATAGCCTCTCCCCCCACAGGTCAGCATCTGCGGCTGAACAATAGAGAGGCTGGTGCATCAAACGCCTGAGGAAATGAACGACCGAGTAGCATCCCTCCCAGTGTGCCTCTTTAAGTGCCTGATGTGCCAAACCACAGAGAAGGACCCTAAGCAAGGGATCCCTCTAAGTGCCTGAACTGGCAGAGCTACAGAGAAAGACTGGCCAAAGAGGCCTTCTGATCACCAGCTATAAGAGGCTTGGAAAAAGATTCTGAAAGGGTCATAACTCCTGCCACGGAGGCAGTTTGTATCCCTGAACACTTGGTGCCCCCAGGGTCCCTGCAAGCCAAGCAGCTGCACCACCTTCACGCTCAACTCTCACTGGGGCAGAGCTGCCACGGGCAAAAAAAAAAAAAAAAAAAGTATTGTGTTTATGTGTGCTGGGTCACTTCAGTCCTGTCTGACTCTTTGTGACCCTGTACACTGTGGCCTGCCGGGCTCATCTGTCAGAAAGAGATTTCTCTAGGCAAGAATGCTGGAGCACTTTGGCCAATACTGGTTGCCATACCCTTCTAGAGCACTATATTTCCTGCTTCCTTAGCCGCCAATTCCCCTGAGTACATGTTGCTGCCAGAACCACTGCAACCCAAGCAGCTGCACCATCTCCAATCTGGCCCTCACAGAGGCAAACCCAAGTTCTCCAGGGGAGCCTCAGAGCAAGCCCCAGTTGATGACCCACATGCAGAGGTGGAAATAAAATCACAATTGAAACCCAGGGGCAATGTGGCTAAGGAAGAAGACCCAAAACATTCCCACCAGCTGTACAAGCTGCAGATTAAATCAACTAAGCAGACTTCGTGTCTGTGGAATATGTAAAAGATCACTGAGAGCTCCCACAAAAGAAAACTCAGTAGCTCTGATAGCTGTGGACATTGGAGGCAAGAACACACAGGAATAGGACCAGATGAAAATCTGAGGAGCCCCGACAGCAGGTCCAGAGATCAGTACAGTCTTGGAGGGCATCCAAAAGAGGTAAAGTGGGCTATGATTTCCAGCGTGGGAAAGGACTCTGACAGCAGAGACTCAAAAAAAAAAAAAAAAAAGAAAACATTAATTATTCTTATTTTTGACTTGTTCTGTAGATTCTTTTGGATTTTTTTTTCCCTTTCCCCCACCTCTGTTGTAGTGGTCGATTTTATTGGCACTAAGAAATCCAATTAAGCTTTGAGGTTTTTGGTTTTATTTTTTCCCTCAGTCACATTTTTTATTGTTGTCATAAACCTCTGCCTCTATGTTGGGCTTTTGCAGTTCTGTGAAGTTTTCATCTTCTTTTTTTTTTTTCCTTTCTTTTCTCTTTTTTTTAATTTTAATTTTTTAAACCTCCTGTTACTTTTTCTACATTTATTCCTTTGTTTGCTTTTCCTACTGTTCTTTCCTCCTTGCAGTTAATCTTTAACATATATAATTCTTCTCTATTTACCTCTAACTTTGCATATCTATTCTTTCTTTCTTTTCTTTTTCTCCTTTCCTCTCAACATATTTGTTAGTTTTATTTTCATTGCTTTATTCCCCAATTGGCACCTAGCTTTAGTTTTATTTTCCAGTTTGTGCTTTAATTAGTTTTGTTCTGGTAGATATGATTTTTGGTTTCCTTGGTTCCCAGGTCAATCTATTGTGCTTAATTTTTGTTGGACTGTTTGATTTTGCTTATGGGTGTATATGTATATGCGTATATCCAGTCACACTTTCTATTGTTGTTATAAACCTCTGCCTCTACATTGGGCTTTTGCAGTTCTGTGGAATTTTCCTTCCCCCCTCCTTTTTCTTTCTTCCTTTTTTCTCTTTTTTTTTTTTATAATTTTAATTTTAAATCTATTATTTTTTTCTACATTTATTCCTTCATTTGCCTTTCCTACTGTTGTTTTCCCCTTGCAGTCAATATTTAATGCATATAAATATTCTTCTTCTACCTCTATTTACCTTTATATATGTATTCTTTCTTTCTTTCCTTTCCTCTCAACATATTTGTTAGATTTGTTCTCACTGCTTTATTCTCCACTTGGCACTTTGATTTGGTTTTGTTTTCCAGTTTATGCTTAAGTTAGTTTTGTTTTTGACTGGCAAATGTAATTTTTGATTTCCTTTGTTCACCGGATCAATCTACTGTTCTTTACTTTTATTGGACTGTTTTCACTTTGCTCATGAGTGTATATGTTTATGTGTATATTCCATTATTTTAATTATTATTTGCCTGATTTTGTAACTGCCATTTGTCTGGGGTTCATCTTTGGTTTCTCACTTTTGGATATTTGTTTTAAGCTCCCTTAATGCCATAATAAGCCACTTGTGGAATCTTCATTTCTGACCAGGGATCAAACACTGAGGCTTTGGAGTGGTAGCACTGACTCCAAGACCCTAGACTACCAGAGAACTAAGCCTAAAGAGTATCGATAGTGAGAATTCACACAAAGGAAACCACTTGAATACAAGACCTGGTATCACCCAACCACCAGTAGCACCCTGTGCAGGATGCCTCATCTAAACAATAAACAAAACAAAAATACAAACCCAATCATCAGCCGACAGGACTCAGCCTTGCCAATCAGAGGAAAAGCAAACAAAGAGACAAAAACTCAGCACAAATCTCACCCTATGTGGAGCTCACACAAACCACTGGACCAACATTAGGAGGGCAGAAACCAAAAGGAAGAAAGAATTCAACTTTCTTCAAGGAAAGAATTCAAGTTTCCTTGAAGCCTGGGAAAAGGAGACTTCAGACACAATAACTTAAAAAAATTAAAAAAAAAAGAAAGAAAAGGCAGAGAAATACTGCACAAAAAAGAAACAAACTAGAAACACAGAAGTCCAAATAAATGAAGAGAAAATAGGAAAATTACCTGAAAAAGAATTCAGAAAAATGAGAGTAAAGGTGATCAAAACCTTTGAAAATAAAATGGAGAAAATGCAAGAAGCAGAGTGAAGTAAGCCAGAAAGAAAAACACCAATACAGTATACTGACACGTATATATGGAATTTAGAAAGATGGCAATGATGACCCTGTATGTGAGACAGCAAAAGAGACACAGATGTATAGAACGGACTTTTGGACTCTGTGGGAGATGGAGAGGGTGGGATGATTTGGGAGAATAGCATTGAAACATGTATACTATCGTGTAAGAACGAAGCACCAGCCTATGTTCGATACAGGATACAGGATGCTTGGGGCTGGTACACGGGGATGATCCAGAGAGATGATATGGGGTGGGATGTGGGAGGGGGATTCAGGATTGGGAGCTCGTATACACCCATGGTGGATTCATGTCAATGTATGGCAAAACCAACCACCATATTAATATTGAAATTAAAAATATTCTAGAAGGAATCAATAGTAGAATATCTGAAGCAGAAGAACGATTCTGTGAGCTGAAAGATAAAATGGTGGAAGTAACTTCTGAAGAACAGAATAAAGTAAAAAGAATGAAAAGAGCTGAGGACAATCTCAGAGACCTCTGGGACTATATCAAACACACAAGCATTCTAATCATAAGGGTCCCAGAAGAAGAAGAGAAAAAGAAAGGGTATCAGAAAATTTTGAAGAGATTATAGTTTAAAATTTCCCCAATATGGAAAAGGAAATAGCTAATCAAGTCCAAGAGGCACAAAGAGTCCCATTCAGGATAAACCCAAGGAGAAACATGCCAAGACACATATTATTCAAACTAACAAAGACTAAACACAAAGAAGGAATATTAAAAGCAGCAAGGGAGAAGCAACAAGTAACATACTAGGGAAACCCCATATGCTTAACAGCTGATCTTTCAACAGAAATTCTGCAAGCCATAAGGGAATGGCAGGATATATTTAAAGTACTAAAAGGGAAAAAAAAATCTACAACTAAGATTACTGTACCCAGCAAGAATCTCATTCAAAATTGATGGAGAAATAAAAAGCTTTTCAGACAAGCAAAGTTTAAGAGAATTCAGTACCACCAAACCAGCTTTACAACAAATGTTAAATGGATTTATATAGTCAAGAAATACAAGAGAAGAAAAAAAGATTTACAAAATCAACCCCAAACCATTAGAAAATGGCAATAGGAACATATATATCAATAATTACTTTAAATGTAAATGGATTAAATGCTTCAACAAAAAGACACAGACTGGCTGAACAGATACAAAAACAGGACCCAGATATACACTGTCTACAAGAAACCCACTTCAGACCTCAAGACACATATAGGCTGAAAGTGAGAGGGTGGAAAAATATATTCCATGATAATGGGAAGCAAAAGAAAGCTGGAGTAGCAGTACCCATATCAGACAAAATAGACTTTAAAATAAAGAAAATTATAAGAGCTAAGGAAGGCACCACATAATGATCAAGGAATCAATCCAAGAGGCAGACATATCTATGCACCCAACATAGGAGTAACTCAATACATAAGACAAACACTAACAGACATAAAAGGAGAAATTGACAGTAACACAGTAAGAGTGTTATTGTCACCAATACTATTCACACCAATGGAGAGATCATCAAAACAGAAAATTAATAATAATTAAAAAAAAAAGTCTTAAATGATACAATACATTAGATGAGATGGAGCTCATTGATATCTTCAGGACAATCCATCCAAATCCAGAAGAATACACCTTCTTCTCAAGTGTTCATGGAACATTCTCCAGGATAAACCACATCTTGGGTCACAAATCAAACCTCAGTAAATTTAAGAAAATTGAAATTGTATCAGGCATCTTCTCTGACCACAATGCTATGAGACTAGCATATTAATTACAAGAAAAAAGAAACTGTAAGAAATACAAACACATGGAGATTAAGCAACACACTTCTAAATAACAAATAGGTTACTGAAGAAATCAAAAGGGAAATCCAAACATTTCTAGAAACAAATGACAATGAAAGCATGACAACTCAAAACCTATGGGATGCAGCAAGAGCAGTTCTAAGAGGTAAGTTTATAGAAATACAATCCTACCTCAAGAAACAAGAAAAACATCAAATAGATAACCTAACTTTACACCTAAAGCAACTGGGAAAAGAAGAAGAAAAGAACCCCAAAATTAGTAGAAGTAAAGGAATCATAAAGATCCAAGCAGAAATACATGAAAAAGAAATGAAAGAAACAATAGTAAAGATTAATAAAATTAAAGCTGGTTCTTTGAGAAGATAAACAAAATTGACAAACCCTTAGGCAGACTTATGAAGAAAAAAAGAGACGAATCAAATCAAGAAATTAGAAATGAAAAAGAGGTTACAGCAGACAATGCAGAAATACAAAGGATTATAAGAGACTATTATGAACAACTATATGGCAATAAAATAGATAACCTGGAAAAAATGGACAGATTCTTAGAAAAGCTTAATCTTCCAAGACTGAACCAGAAGAAATAGAAATTATGAGCAACCCATTAACAAGTACTGAAATTGAAGGTGCGATTTAAAAAAAAAAAAAAAAAAAACTCCTTAAAAACAAAAGCTCAGAAACAGATGGCTTCACAAGAGAATTCTATTAAATATTTAGAGAAAAGCTAATGCTATCCTTCTAAAACTCTTTCAAAAAATTGCAGAGGAACACTTCCAAACACATTCTATGAGGCCACCATCACCCTGACACCGAAACCAGACAAAGAAAACACAAAAAAAGAAAATGACAATCCAATATCACTGATGAACATAGATGAAAAAATCCTCAACAAAAATTTGGCAAGCAGAATTCAGCAACACATCAAAAAGCTTATACATCATGATCAAGTTGGGTTTATTCCAGGGATGCAAGGATTCTTCAATATGTTCAAATCAATCAATGTGATACACCATATTAACAAATTGAAAGATAAAACCATATGATCATCTAAGTAGATGCAGAAAAAGCCTTTGACAAAATTTAGCACCTATTTATGATTAAAACTCTTCAAAACACAGGCATAGAAGGAATCTGCCTCAACATAGTAAAGGTCATATATGACAAGCCTACAGTAAATATTATTCTCAGTGGTGAAAAACTGAAAGCATCCCCCCTAAACAAGGAACAAGACAATGGTGTCCACTTCCACCACTAATATTCATCATAGTTCTGGGAGTCCCTAGCTACAGTGGAGAAGAAAAAGAAATAAAAGGAATCCAGATTAGAAAAGAAGTAAAGCTCTCACTGCTTGCAGATGACATGATACAGTACACAGAAAACCCTAAAGATAGTATCAGAAAATTACTAGAGCTAATCAGTGAATTTAGCAAAGTTGCAGGATACAAAATCAATACACTTGCATTTCTTTATATTAACAATGAGAAATAAGAAAGAATAATTAAACAATCAATCCCATTCATCATTGCAACAAAAAGAATCAAATATCAAGGAATAAACTTACCTAAAGAGATAAAAGAACTGTACACAGAAAATTATAGGACACTAATGAAAGAAATCAAAGATGACATGAACCAATGGAGATATTACATGTTCCTGGGTAGGAAGAATCAATATTGTGAAAATGATTATACTACCAAATGCAACCTACAGATTCAATGTGATCCCTATTAAATTACCAATGGCATCTTTCACAGGACTAGAACAAAAATTTTCACAATTCATATGGAAACACAAAAGACCCCAAATAGCCAAAACAGTCTTGAGGAAGAATGGAGCTGGAAGAATCAACCTTCCAGACTTCAGATTATACTACAAAGCTACAGTCATCAAGACTCTATGGTACTGGCACAAAAACAGAAATATAGACCAATGGAACAATATAGAAAGCCCAGAAATAAAATGGTACCTTGTTTTTGACAAAGGAAGCAAGAATATGCAAGGGGGCAAAGACAGCCTCTTCAGTAAATGGTGCTGGGAAAACTGGACAGCTACCTGTAAAAGAATGAAATTAGAACACTTCCTAACACTATACACAAAGATAAACTCAAAATGGATTAAAACCTAAGTGTGAGACCAGAAACTATAAAACTCTTAGAGGAAAACATAGGGAGAACACTCAATGACATAAATCAAGGCAAGACCCTCTATGACCCACCTCCTAGAGTAATGGAAATAAAAACAAAAGTAAACAAGTGGGACCTGATTAAACTTAAAAACTTTTGCACAGCAAGGGAAACTATAAGCAGGGTGAAAAGACAACCCTCAGAATGGGAGAAAATAACAGCAAATGAAACAATTGACAAATGGATTAATTTCTAAAATATACAAGCAGCTAATACAACTCAATATCAGAAAAACAAACAACCCAATCAAAAGTGGGGAAAAGACCTAAACATACATTTCTTCAAAGAAGACATACAGATGGCTAACAAACACGTGAAAAGATGCTCAACATTTCTCATTATTAGAGAAACTACAATGAGATATCACCTCACACCGGTCAGAGTGGCCATCCTCAAAAAGGCTACAAATAATAAATGCTGGAAAGGGCATGGAGAACAGGGAACACTCTTGCACTAATGGTGGGAATGTAAATTGATAAGCCACTATGGAAGATGGTATGGAGATTCCTTTAAAAACTAGCAATAAAGCCACCATATGACCCAACAATCCCACTCTTAGGCATATACCCTGGGATTGAAAAAGACACTTGTTTCCTATTGTTCATTTCAGCACTATTTACAATAATTAGAACATGGAAGCAACCTAGATGTCTATTGACAGATGAATGGATAAAGAAGTTGTGGTATATATACACAATGGAATATTACTCAACCATAAAAAGGAACACATTTAAGTCAGTTCTAGTGAGGTGGATAAACCTAGAACCTATTATACAGAGTGAAGTGAATCAGAAAGAGAAAGGAAAATGCTATATATTCTAACACATATATATGGAATCTAAAAAAATGGTACTGAAGAATTTACTTACAGGGCAACAACGGAGAAACAGACATAGAGAATAGACTTATGGACATGGGGAGAGGGGAGGAGAGGGTGAGATGTATGGAGGAAGTAACATAGAAACTTACATTACCATTTGTAGCCAATGAGAATTTGCTCTATGGCTCAGGAAGCTCAAACAGAGGCTCTGTATCAACCTAGAGGAGTGGGATGGGGAGGGACATGGGAGGGAGCTTCAAAAGTGATAGGATATATGTATACCTATGGCTGATTCATGTTGAGGTTTGACAGAAAACAGCAAAATTCTGTAAAGCAATTATCCTTCAATAAAAAAATTAATTAATTTAAAAAATCTCAGACTATAAATAAGCCATCCATAGCTATCTATAGTTGCTGTCTGAGGTGAGATTATCAACAAGTTGGTAGTGAAGTAGTGCATTATATTTCTCTGAAACAACCTGCCCCTGACCCCACAGGCCACACCTACAAGCCTCTGCTGATGGGGTTGAAGCACTTGGCAAGTGCTTTGATTGACTGAGTGGCCTTTCAGAGCATCCCATCTTGTCCTCCCCCAAGGCATGGGCAATCCTATTGTTAGCTAGAATCATGACAGAGGGTGGAGAAGCTGACACCATAGCTCATTCATCGAAGGAAGGTGTACTTAGTTTCTCTCCCCCATCTCTCCGGGCACCCTTGTCCCCATGTAAATACACACTCTTTGAGTATCAGCTGCTCTGCAAATGAGCTTTCAGACTAATTTCCTAGTTACCTCTTCCCTGAAGAGTGCTAAACCCAGGCACTTCTCCATACACACTCTGTAGAGACACATCTGAGCCAGTGAGATATTTGGATCCCAGCGCAAATTAGACCCTGCTCCTTCCCTCCAAGAGCTTGGGTTCTGATCTAAGAGACATCTAAATCCTTGGTGGCACAGCAGTAAAGAATCCTTCTGCCAATGCTTGAGATGCAATTTCAATCCCTTGGCCAAGAAGATCCCCTGGAAAAGGAAATGGCAACTTACTCCAGTATACTTGCCTGGAAAATCCAATGGACAGAGGAACCTGTCAGGGCTACAATTCATGGGGTCACAAAGAGTTGGACATGACTGAGAGACTGAGCACACACTAGGAGACACATAATAAAATCAGCCATTCCACTTTTCACTGTTCACAACCATTCTGCTGCCAGCTATGATGTGACAAAAACACTGTAGGTGGAGGACAGAGCAATTGAAGACTGGAGGGAGGGTCAGGAAAGTCTTCCAAGATTGGGTAACCTAAGGGAGTGGGGAAATATTTCAAATATTGGGAAACCCTTGGGCAAAGATGTGGAGATACTTGTTAATTGTTTTTTTTTTTTTTTCATTCTATGCATAGTGTCTGGGAACACCTACTAAGAGACAGGCAGAACATTTCACACTGGGTATACAACAGTGGGCAAATCAGATGTTGTTGCCCTTAAGGAACCCACAGTCTATGGAGGCGGGATGGGAAGAAAGTATTGGTGGTGTGGGGGAAGAGCTTCCTGGATGACTTTCTTTCACCGATGGTTTGAAGCAGGAGAATGAGGCATCAAATGAGACCTACTGAGCAGCTGAGGTTAAAGTAATCCTTCACATTCTATTGCCTTACCATTTAAGCTAGCCAGGGTATTTGGTTCAGCCTGTGACTTCAACTTTTACTTGTGAGAGCAGCCCCTGACATTAATATGGAGCTCTGTGCTACTTAAAAATGTTCTTAATTCAATTTTAATTCAGTTCTTACATCTCTGTGGGGTAAATGTGTTTGCCTTATTTGACAAGTTCAGAAACAAGGTTTTCTAGAATCACGCAGCTGCTCACCTAGGATTCAGAAGTCTGGCTCCAAATAGAAGACCAATACTTCAGAAGAACCTAGGCAGGTTATACCTGTTGAAAAAGCCTGTATTATCCATTCTGGTCTTAAGTATTCTTGCACTGGACCCAGTTTATGCACTTCTTGAGCGTAACCTGGCTCCACATCCTCCCAGTTCCTAACACTGTGGAATATTATACCTCCCTGAGGGTGAAAACGAGACTCTGTCATGGACTCTGTTGTGCCATGGCAGGACCCTGGGAAGCTTGACTCCTTCCATCCCTTCTAGATGCAGATGGAAACCCACACCATGGTGTCTGGGATCTGCCTATGTGGGCCAGGTAACTCTACTTGGAAATTCAGGGAAATTAAACCTTGCCACAAATTTTGACCAACAAAAGACAAGAGATGGGATGGGCCCAGCATATGGATGGTAGCAGTCGCTTTGATCTGCCAGGAAATTTCCAGGAGATGTGACTGAGTAACTGGCAATGTTTTATTTCAAAGATGAAGCCAGCTAGGATAACACACAACCTTGTGTTTACCACCCACCTTCCTTCTGTGACTCAGTGGTAAAGAATCCACCTACAATGCAGGAGACCTGGGTTCAGTCCCTGGGTTGGGAAAATCCCCTGCAGGAGGAAATGACAACCCACTTCAATATTCTTTCCTGGAGAATCCCATGGACAGAGGAGCCTGACTGGCTACAGTCCATGGAGTCGCAAAGAGTCAGACCAACTGAAATGACAGCAGCAGCAGCATCTACAGTTAGTGGTTAGACCCTTGGTAATAGGCTTAAGAAGAATCTCTGGTTCAATTTCTAGTACTAAGTGTCTTGTGTGACATACTTCATGACTCAATATAAATGTTTTTTCAAAACTTGTATAGAATATCACCTGGCAGAATGTGATGATCTTGCCTAAAATGTAAACTGTATTGATTATAGTCATGATAAAACAGTCCTAGTCATACACATAAACACACAAGTATGTGCACACACCAGTTTATAATTGTAAAAAATGAAATCTGTTAAAGACCAAAATTTTTTTGAGACTTTTTCTGATTTAAAAAGAGACTATACACCTGAGATTGCCTGTCCATAGTGCTTCCAGCTACTAGAGAAAATGTTCTTAACTTTTGAAGCCAATTTGGATCGTGCCTCAGAGCATCCAATGCAGCCAATCCCACCTTCTTAAGAAATTTCTCTTTCCATACCTTCTACAAGAAAAAGACTTGTCAATAGTCAATATAAGTTAATCATTGAAGTGCATATTTCTTTCTGAATTATGGTTTTCTCCAAAGCCACTCCTTGGTGGCGCAGACGCTACAACGTCTGCCTACAATGTGGGAAACCCGGGTTCAGTCACTGGGTTGGAAAGATCTGTAGAAGGAAATGGCAACCCATTCAAGTATTCTTCTATGGAAAATCCCATGGTCAGAGGAACCTGGTAGGCTACAGTCTATGGGGTTGCAAAGAGTCAGACATGACTGAGCGATTTCACTTTCACTTTTCTCAAAATACATGACAAGACATGGAAACAACCTAAATGTCCATGAAGAGATGAATGGATAAATAAGATGTGATATATGTATATATCATTATATGTGTGTGTATATATATACATATACACACACTATCTGGGTGGATAAGAGGGTAGAGAATCTGCCTGCAATGCAGGAGACCTGGGTTTAATCCCAGGGTTGGGACGTGCCCCTGAGAAAGGGAATGGCTACTTACTCTAGTATTCTTGCCTGGAGAATTCATGGTCAGAGGAACCTGGTGGGTACAGTCCATGGGGTTGCAAAGAGTCAGACACAACTGAGTGAATTAACACTCAACTCAACTCACATATACACATATAAAAATAGAATACTACTCAACCATAAAAAAGAATGAAATAATGTCATGCACAACAACATGGATGCACCTAGAGATTATCATACTAAGTATTCAGGCAGAGAAATACAAATATCATATGATATCACTTATATGTGGAATTGAAAAAAAAAAGGATAGAAATGAGCATTTACAAAACAGAAACAGATTCACAAATATAGGAAAATAACTTATGGTTTCCAAAGGGGAAACATGGTGTGTGTGTGGGGGCAGGGATAAATTAGGAATTTGGGAGTTATATATATATATATGTATAAACAAGGACATACTGTGTAACACAGGGAACTATAAACAATATTTTGTAATAACCTATATGGGAAAAGAATCTGAGAAAGAATATATATATATATATATATGTATAACAATAACTTTGCTGTACATCTGAAACTAACATAACATTGTAAATCAACCGTACTTCAGCTTAAAAAGAGAGTAAATCACTGAAAACGGATGTTGAAACATCACTCTCAACTGGCTAAATTTTGTGCCTGACTGCTCATCTTGCCTTATCATAATTTTAGGAGATACATTGATGATAGTTCCAAATAAAAAGGCTCTTTGTACTAATTGCATGTCTGATTGCATTCCAAGGCTTTGTTCTGGCCATGCTTCCTCATCGTAAATTCTTAACCACTTCATCATTTCTAATGGAATATTATCTTGGTAACTATAAAAATATCTTAATCCCTGTACTAGTATATTTTGCTGAGCTGCGATCATATATACCTAATTATTTACTAGGCTTCTTTAGGACTGACATTTCAATTTCAGCATATTTAAAACTAAACTAGTCATCTTTTACCTTAAAAATGCATATTTCTCTATGTGCTCACTCAGTCTTCTCTGACTCTTTGTTACTGCATGGACTGCAGCCCACAAGTCTTCTCTATCCATGGAATTTTCCAGGCAAGAATATTGGAGTGAGTTGCCATTTCCTCCTCCAGGGAATCTTTCTGATGCAGAGATTGAACCAGCATCTTCTGAGTCTTCTGAGTTGGCAGACAGATATTTTTTACCACTGAGCCACCTGGGAAGTTCTCTTTCTCTATACCCTCTTTTAAAATATAATTTAGATATTAAATTCATTAATAGAGAAAAGTGCACAATAATTGTGCAGATAAATTATCATTAAGTAAGCACTCCCATTAAATGCAATCTACATCAAGAAATAGAACATCAGAATGATAAAAGCCTTTTTCAAGTCCTCTTCTTTTCCTCCAAAGATTGCCATTGTCATGATTTCAAGATTTTTTTTTCCTTCCCTTTTGCTGCCTTATTAGTCTTTTTCCCAGTTTTATTAATATATAAATGGCATATAAGTTCGTGTAAATTTAAGGTGTACCATGTCTTCATATGCTATGCATTGTGCATAATTATGCATTATGTTATAAATATGCAATTATTACATATACATTGTGAAGTTATCACTATAATGAGGTTACTTAACACATATGTCACCTCACACAATTACCATTTTGCAAGGTTTTTTTTTTTTTTTTGGTGTGTGTGGTGAAGAACATTGAAAATCCAATTTTTAACATTATTTAAATATATAATAAAGTATTGTTACCTATAGCCATCACTCTGTACATTAGATTTGCAGAACATAATCATTTTATAACTGAAAGTTTGTACCTTTAGACCAACCTCTTATATTTCTACCACCTCTCAGCCTCTGGCAGCAATCAATCTTGTGTTGCTACAAGTTGAGTTTTTTTTTTTCAGATTCTACATACATGTGAGATCACAGAGTATTTTTCTTTCTCTGTCTGGTATTTCCCTTAGCATAATACTTTCAAGTTCTATCCATGTTGTCCTAATAGCAGCTTAATAAACTTTCACTATATATGTATATCACAGTTTCTTTATCCATTCATCATTTGATGGATTGAGCTTTCTTCATTTAATTTTATTTCAGTTCAGTTAAGTCGCTCAGTAATGTCCGACTCTTTGTAACCTCATGAACCACAGCACACCAGGCCTCACTGTCCATCACCTACTCCCAGAGTCCACCCAAACCCACGACCATTGAGTCAGTGATACCATCCAACCATCTCATCCTCTGTCATCCCCTTCTCCTCCTGCCCTCAATATTTCCCACTATCAGTGTCTTCTCAAATGAATCAGCTGTTTGCATCAGTAGGGTGACAATATACAGCCTTGATGTACTCCTTTTCCTATTTGGAACCAGTCTGTTGTTTCATGTCCAGTTCTAGCTGTAACTTCCTGACCTGCATACAGGTTTCTCAAGAGGCAGGTCAGGTGGTCTGGCATTCCCATCTCTTTCATAATTTTTCACAGTTTATTGTGATCCACATAGTCAAAGGCTTTCACATAGTCAATAAAGCAGAAATAGATGTTTTTCTGGAACTCTCTTGCTATTTTGATGATCCAGCGGATGTTGTCAATTTGATCTCTGATTCCTGTGACTTTTCTAAAACCAGCTTGAACATCTGGAAGTTCATGGTTTCATGTGTTGCTGAAACCTGACTTGGAGAGTTTTAAGCATCACTTTCCTAGCATGTGAGATGAGTGCCAACTGTGAGGTAGTTTGAGCATTCTTTGGCATTGCCTTTCTTTGGGATTGGATTTAAAACTGACCTTTTCCAGTCCTGTGGCCACTGCTGAGTTTTCCAAATTTGCTGGCATATTACGTGCAGCACTTTGACAGCATCATGTTTCAGGATTTGAAATAGCTCAACTGGAATTCCATCACCTCTATTACTGCTAAGTCACTTCAGTCATGTCTGACTCTGTCGATCCCATAGATGGCAGCCCACCAGGCTTCCCCGTCCCTGGGATTCTCCAGGCAAGAACACTGGAGTGGGTTGCCATTTCGTAGCTTTGTTCATAGTACTGCTTCCTAAGGCCCACTTGACTTCACATTCCAGGATGTTTGGCTCTAGGTGAGTGATCACACCATCATGATTATCTGGGTCATGAAGATCTTTTTTGTACAGTTCTTCTGTGTATTCTTGCCACCTCTTCTTAATATTTTCTGCTTCTGTTAGATCCCTACAAATTGTGTCCTTTATTAAGCCCATCTTTGCATGAAATGTTCCCTTGGTATCTCTAATTTTCTTTAAGAGATCGCTAGTCTTTTCCATTCTATTGTTTTCCTCTATTTCTTTGCATTGATCACGGAGGAAGGCTTTCTTATGTCTCCTTGCTATTCTTTGGAACTCTGCATTCAGATGCTTATATCTTTCCTTTTCTCCTTTGCTTTTTGCTTCTTTTCTCAGCTATTTGTAAGCCCTCCTTAGACAGTCATTTTGCTCTTTTGCATTTCTTTTTCTTGAGGATGGTCTTTTCCCCTGTCTCCTGTATGATGAATGTCATGAACCTCTGTCCATGGTTCATCAGGCACTCTATCAGATCTAGTCCCTTAAATCTATTTCTCACTTCCAAAGATACAATCCCTTTGTCTCATCATATTTTTATCTCTACTTAATGAAAATTGTGCTTCCCTGGTGGCTCAGATGGTAAAGAATCTGCCTACTTTGCAGGAAACCTGGGTTTCATCTGTGGGTCTGGAAGATACCCTAGAGAAGGGAACGGCAACCCACTCCAGTAGTCTTGCTTGGAAAATTCAATTGACATAAGAGCTTGATGGGCTATAGTCTATGGGGCCACAAATAGTTGGATACAATTGGGTGACTAATACATCTGGAGAAAGAAATGGCAACTCAACTCACTTCAGTAGTCTGCTTGGAAAATGCCATGAACAGAAGAGCCTGGTGGGCTATAGCCCATGGAGTTGCAAAGAGTCATACATGACTGAATGACTGAGCAAGCAAGAGAATCAAAATGAATCAACATTAACTCATGTTTTAAAGTTTGTTGTTTGGATGGAGGCATATTAAACAGTTTTTGGTTTCAGAGTCTGCTCAACACATAAGACAGCGGTGCACTGTGCTCAATTGCTCAGTCTTGTCCTACTCTTTGCGACCCCAGGGATTGTAGCCCACCAGGCTCCCCCATCCATGATGATTCTCTGGTCAAGAATACTGGAGGGGGTAGTCATTCCCTTTTCCATGGGATTGTCCAAATCCAGGGATAGAACTCAGGTCTCCTACATTTCAAGCAGATTCTTTACTATCTGAGCCATCAGGAAAGCCCAAGAATACTGGAGTAGGTAACCTATCCCCTCCCCAGGGGATCTTCCTGACCCAGGAATTGAACCAGGGTCTCCTGCATTGCAGAGGGATTCTTTACCAGCTGAGATACCAGGAAAGCCCATATAAGGAAATGGTAGGTATTAATGCCACTACCAGAGAAGGCAATGGCACCCCACTCCAGTACTCTTGCCTGGAAAACCCCATGGACGTAGGAGCCTGGTAGGCTGCAGTCCATGGGGTCGCAAAGAGTCGGACACGACTGAATGACTTCACTTTCACTTTTCACTTTCATACATTGGAGAAGGCAATGGCAACCCACTCCAGTGTTCTTGCCTGGAGAATCCCAGGGACGGGGGAACCTGGTGGGCTGCCGTCCATGGGGTCGCACAGAGTCGGACACGACTGAAGCGACTCAGCAGCAGCAGCAGCAGCAATGCCACTGCCCCATAGTATTCTTGAAGCTTCATATTAAAAATATCTCCTTACTTTATCTTTTGATATTTACTCCCAAACAGCTATCCCATGTAACTGGAATCATTAGTTATCTCCCACATTCCTCTTTTATATTTCTTCCTCCTCATTTTGATATTAATATAAAAAGACAATAATTCATTATTCTTTCAACAGATACTTTCAAGATTCCTACTGCATAAAAGTAACTGGATAAGACATCATGTGTATAAAGAAAACAGTACTGTTATTGTTCACAGAATAGCAGTAGTTAAGAAATAGAATATATTCTCATAAAAATGATTTAAGTAATTTAAATTGAAAAGTTCAGTGTAGAAAGGTATGTGATAACTATATCAATATTACCCAGGGAGCATTAAAAATCCCAATATTGGTCACTAATCAATTTTTAATATATATTTGCTGAATTGAATAGCATGTTTTACATTTTGTGTAGTGTCTTTTTACTATAAACGGTGATAGTCAAGAGAAAGATAAATGGACACTCTTGCATCTTAATAATGAAGACATTTTGAAGTACTACACTGATGTACACATGATTGATTAAAATAGTTCAAGGTACTTCTTTGTAGAGGTGAAAATAAAATATTAGGAAAAATTCCCTATTGCCATGGAAACATTTGTCATTAGAATTAATATTAAATGATTATTCAGGCCTGTCCTCTCCATTTTAGTCTTTGGTAGAATTTTAATAATGTAGTTGCTAACATGCATTATGTTGATAAGAGTCTATCAGTAGGTTGTACAGGTGATGGATTTATGCACTTTAATTTGAAATGCGAATTTTGGAAAAGAAAAATCTAACTAATTGGATAGATTATCCAACTTGTAAGATTTTTTATTTCATTTTGAATTGATCACTTCTATCAAAAGGCATAAATTTACTTGATACAATTAAACAACTAGGCTATTTGCAGCTATTTGATAACCCTGGAATATTTTCAAGGTGCAGTGGATGAATTGATCTACCAAACACAATTACACCTGTTCATTGGGCTTATAAAAGAACACTAAGAAATTCCAATAAGTAATTTCAAATGTTCTACTAAATGGAAACTAAATCTGAAAAGCTGTTGGATCTGAGACAGTAAAAGAAGGAATGAACAGTTTATTTTTTCTTGCAAGTTTGTCCTTTGATAGTTCCTGCATTTATCTAGTGAAAATAACAAAGCACACATCAGTCTAGCATAAAACAAAATAGAATGTGGATTTTTTTCCCCACATTGAAGAATCTTATTATTCAAAATAGATGCAGAGTTTTCATATTTTGAGCAGTTTTGTTCTCTGTGCTTTCAAAATAGTGAAAACAGTGAAGCAAGGCTGTTTTAAAACAAGGAAGACTACGCTATGAAGTAAGAAGAGATTTCTCGAATTTCAGTGATGTGGTCAGAGTCATCTAGTCCAAAGTATCCTCTAATGGCAATAAGACTTGAGTTATTTGCCTGGGTCATCCTTGGGGTGAAGACAGCATTTAGGAATTCAGGAGCAAGTAAATAAGATATTTATGTGTTATGTTGTATTGTTTAGTAGGAAATGTATATACATATATATATATAATTAATTTGGAATGCTTTCAGTTTCAAAATAAAAATAAAACAAATTGAAACAAAAATAACTGAATCACTTAACTAATAGTGTTTTTATTTCTTTCTTTCTTTTTTTTTTTTCTTTTTTGCACTCAATAAGAGTTCTGGGGAAAGGCAATCCACACTGAGGGCGGCTACTGAAGCTCAATCGCACTTTTTGAAGCAGGGCTATTTTAATAGTCTTATTATACCATCTTTGTTGCATAGACCATCTCCCTGTGCCTGCCACTGTTATTGCTTAGAATAAACTAGAAGATACTGTGACATTTACAAATGCATGTCCATAAAGGTTCAACACAATCAAAGTGTATTTTGGTTGTGGAAAGCCCATTGTCTATTCAAGTAAATCTTCGTGGAGGCTTTGATCCATACAATGATAAAACAGTCTAAACTATATGACTTCTTGGTTCAGCCATCTTGGCACAATGTTTCCATGGTCCCCAACTATGGAGGCCAAATGAAGAAAGACACAAGAGAGTGGCACATAGGTTTTACATTGCCTCATCCTGAAAGTGACACATGTCATTCCCATCCATATTTGATCACATGGGACAATCAGTATAGTTTTGCATGCATCTATGATGTAGAAAATTCTGAAAGAGATGGGAATACCAGATCACCTAACCTGCTTCTTGAGAAATCTGTATGCAGGTCAGGAAGCAACAGTTAGAACTGGACATGGAACAACAGACTGGTTCCAAACAGGAAAAGGAGTACATCAAGGCTGTATATTGTCACCCTGCTTATTTAACTTATATGCAGAGTACATCATGAAAAACGCTGGACTGGAAGAAACACAAGCTGGAATCAAGATTGCCAGGAGAAATATCAATCACCTCAGATATGCAGATGACACCACCCTTATAGCAGAAAGTGAAGAGGAACTAAAAAGCCTCTTGATTAAAGTGAAAGAGGAGAGTGAAAAAGTTGGCTTAAAGCTCAACATTCAGAAAACAAAGATCATGGCATCCGGTCCCATCACTTCATGGGAAATAGATGGGGAAACAGTGGAAACAGTTTCAGACTTTATTTTGGGGGGCTCCAAAATCACTGCAGATGGTGATTGCAGCCATGAAACTGAAAGATGCTTACTCCTTGGAAGAAAAGTTATGACCAACCTAGATAGTATATTCAAAAGCAGAGACATTACTTTGCCAACAAAGGTCCGTCTAGTCAAGGCTATGGTTTTTCCTGTGGTCATGTATGGATGTGAGAGTTGGACTGTGAAGAAAGCTGAGTGCCGAAGAATTGATGCTTTTGAACTGTGGTGTTGGAGAAGACTCTTGAGAGTCCCTTGGACTGCAAGGAGATCCAACCAGTCCATTCTGAAGGAGATCAGCCCTGGGATTTCTTTGGAAGGAATGATGCAAAAGCTGAA
>SJYT01029463.1:11570-42385 GCA_006410635.1 Cephalophus harveyi | reverse complement strand
TTATTAGTGAAGGGATTTCTAAATGGCTATTGACAAGAAAGTGTACTGAATATATAGATGTATGAGAATTTAGAAGTCATATTAAATAAAAAATTATGAACTTGTTTTTTTCAAGATTACACATACAAATTAAAATACACAAATAGGCTCCCCCTGAATGAGTTTATAAATTCTTAAGCAGCAGCTCTAAACTGAAATTGATCATCAGAATAACCATGGGAAATTTTTAATAATCAGATGCTTGAGCCTTATTCCTGGAAGCTCTGCCTGAAATTGGCTTCAGGTTTATATATACATGGGGCTTCCCAGGTGGCACAGTGGTAAAGAATCCACCTGCAATGCATCAGACACAGGAGACTCAGGTTTGAGCCCTGGGTCGAAAGGATCCCCTGGAGGAGAAAACAGCTTCGGAGAAGGCAATGTCACCCCACTCCAGTACTCTTGCCTGGAAAATCCCATGGATGGAAGAGCCTGGTAGGCTGCAGTCCATGGGGTCGCGAAGAGTCAGACTCAATGGAGTGACTTCACTTTCACTTTCTACTTTCATGCACTGGAGAAGGAAATGGCAACCCACTCCAGTGTTCTTGCCTGGAGAATCCCAGAGACGGTGGAGCCTGGTGGGCTGCCGTCTATGGGGTCAGACATGACTGAAGCAACTTAGCAGCAGCAGCCAGTATGCTTCCCTGGACAATTCCATGAACAGAGGAGCCTGGCAGGCTACATACAGTTCATGGGGTTGCCAAGAACTAGATATGACTAAGTAACTGAGCACATTTTCTATATATATAAAATCTCTTCAGGTGAGTTTGACTGACCAGCCTTATTTTGAAATCACTACTTTGCCATCAATATTACCTTTAAAATAACCCTGTGATCACGTGTTCTTAAATTTAATCCCAAGTTTTCTCCATCGCTTGTTTTTTTTTTTCTTCATTGGCCTCAATATTGAAGTATATTTCATAAAGTCACTTGTAAACTAGTGCTTTAGGTGGTAGGAGATTAAAAAAAAAAAAAGACTTCTACTGTCTGACATCATCTCCCAAAACAAGGATTCCTTATTTTGTACATGATGTCCCTGACTATGTTTATTTCAGAATGAATGATAATGATAGGCTTGTGAAATCAACATGTTGGACTACATATTTCTATTTTATAAATGCAGAATACGTCAGGAATGCCAAGTGGCGATGTCACAATCCTTCTGTTTTCTGCCAACTTATTTGCCTTATGGACTCAAATCTGTTGCTCTTGAAACAGATGGCTCTCCGTACCCTCCAGGTTGTTACATAAGAAGGTGAGGTGCAGTGGGTTGGGTATGTTCAGTTTCCAGGAAGACCAGCACAGTGCATGTGGCAGGGCCCCAGCTTCAGAGCCAGACATGCCTGGATTTAAAGCTTGGCTCTGTCTCCTTCTGATCATGTGAACTTCAGCAACTTGGCTTGTTCAGCCTCCACAGCCTATTCTCTACAAGAATGGAGATAATACTTCCTTTGTGTTCTTATGGAAAACTTGAGTAATATATGTATAAAGCAAAGGGTAAATAAAGGATTCATAGTGAAAGATTTGCTTTTTAAGAATTTCTATATTTTAAAATAAAAAACAGGATTTCTCCTAAGCTTCCTCCTGAATAGCATTTGTTCTGAATTGAGGAGGTTGCCTGATATGATTTAATGTAATCCCAGGTCAGCAGTTCTTTTGTAGGACTATGTCATGGTGGTTGTCATAACTTGAAGCCTACAAAGACAAGAAAACGCAGTCTGTGAAAGAATGATGCTTATCTGAGTTGGCTCTCTCAAGGCACTGAAATCATGACTCTGGTGATCGGCTTGAGCTCAGCCTTCCAATTATCTATTAAAAAAAAAATCTATGTGTGTGTATGTATACATTGTGGTTTGGGAGGGAGACATTGTACTTAAAAAGAACTCTCCCCCCAAAACTGAGGAAACTACTGAACTCACTGAACAGGATGAGAGCTGCATAAAAATAATTCAACAATTTATTTAAACGCACTTACATAAAACAAGGGCTTCCCAGGTGGTGCTAGTGGTAAAGAACCCTGCTGCCAATGCAGGAGGTGTAAGAGACTCCACTTCCATCCCTGAGTCAGCAAGATCCCCTGGAGGAGCGCATGGCAATCCATTCCAGTATTCTTGCCTTGAGAATCCCATGGACAGAGGGGCCTGGTGACCTATGGTCCATGGGGTCGCAAAGAGTCGGACACAACTAGAGCACACATGCATGCACATAAAACAGATGACAAATAATTTGAGTATTTCAGAGTAATTTTTGCTTTTGCTCTAGCAGAGAAATTAATAAAACTATGGCGATAATCAAAGAAATAGTTCAATTAAAAAATGTCTTGTTTCATACGCTACTCAGTAGCTTCTATGCACTGCATCCATGCCCTGCAGAAGCAAGACGATTTTTTACTGAATTAGAGACTCCGCATTGTTTTCAAATTTTTATCTTAAGCAATTTCTTTTCTTTTTTTTTGTTTTTTCTGGTTGCACTAGGTCTTTGTTGCGGCACGCAGGCTTTCTCTAGTTGTGGCGAGCAGGGGCTACTCAGCTGCGGCGTGCAGGCTTCTCATTGCGGTGTCTTGTTGCAGAGCACAGGCTCTAGGCACACTGGCATCAGGAGTTGCAGTTGGCGGGCTTAGTTATTCCACAGCATGTGGAATCTTCCCGGACCAGAGACCAAACCTATGTCTCCTTCATTGGCATGCAGATTCTTATCCACTGTGCCACCAGGGAAGTTCAGCAGATTTTTAAGGTATTTGTATTCAGTATTTCTTGAGCTATACCTCAAAGCTTTTACTCCATCACAGTGGCTACAGTCACCTTTGGGAAGATAAAACCTATTAGCCCTTTGCTTCAGCTACATCTTGCCTTCTGGGCTTGGACTTGTCTGACACTTGACCTCTGATGCCTGTGGAGCTCCAGCTGGTACCCATGCATGCATAGAGCTGGAAGATCAGCGTCCTACAGAGGAAACCTTGAGTCAGTGCAGAATTGGACACAGGGGGTAAATGCCTGCTCTTCTGCCCCATCCTCCTGACAATTCAGAGAGTGACGGCAAGACCAAGCTTCCGCCGCCCACTGCTATGACCTGCCCCAAGATGCATCCTTATTTTGGCAGTCCCTTCTCCCCCATTTCATTCTTCCCAGCCTTTACTCATGACTCCCTGAGATGATGTTTAGTAAACTACCTTCATGAAAGATGAGTCTCAGACTCTGCTTTCTCATGGGAACCCAGGCAAAGACAGTGTCACTAAGGCCAAACAAATAAAGCACAATCGCTTAGTGTCTGAGTTTACAAACCACAGTACAGAGGCTGGGTTTGCGAGAGCATGCCCTGTGTCTCTCTAAGACGGCTGGTGTATATTTTCTCCCTCTGCTTTCTGTTCCTCTAAAGTGGCAGAGAAGCTGACGTGCCTCTCTGTTCAGTGGGCACCTGATGCTCCACTTCTACTGGGCTCTAAAACAGGTTCGCTTTTGGGGTCGAAGCGTGAAGTCATCACCCTTGCTGTGTAAAACCCCACTGGTATTCTAGTAGCATTAACTCTGAGACTTTCCCGTTTAACCACTTTACCCACAACATCAGGTAGCTTAACCATTTCCCCTCAGACTGAAGGTCCCATAACATCCTCTTTCACCACCCCCCGACCCCCAGTAAAATAAGAACATGTTCTGTTAAATTGTACCGAACAGTGTCAAAACACACTCGGAAATAGAAAATGATGACACCATGTGGCACATTCTTGGCAAAATTCTTCTCTACCTTCTTTCGCTTTCCTGCTGGAGGACTTCCCAAGACCTGCTCTCCTCCCCATCTGCTTGCAGCCGGGGAGTGTTGTCTGCGCTGTGCTCGTGTGCTTACATGTTACTCTAGGAGTTGTACTTTTCCCTGATGTACCCCTTAGGGGCGGGGCAGAAGACTCAATCTGCAGGAGGTCAGAGCCACCCACATTCTGCATATTTAGATCTGGCCTTGAAGAGATGACTACAGATGGGGCTTCTTCCACGCTAAGCTCTATTATCACCCAAAATATCTTCCGTTCTCTAGTGAGCTTCCTTCTTTTAATCAGCCATATGTTTTTGCTGGGTTTGGTTTTGTTTTCACCACAGGCAATTTCCCCCACCCTCCTTCCAAAAGACTGAAGAATTTTCCCCTAATGGTTTTGTTATCTTGCTTTATCTCCCAATATGACCTCTCTTCTTCACTATTCCATTTCTTGCCTCCCGCACACAGAAGCACAGAGAGAAAGTGAACTTTTGGAGTCAGACTGGCTTGGGTTCTAATCCATGCTCTTTTAAACTCTTGCCTCTGTGATTCTTAAGCACGTGTTTCTAACTTTTGATCCTAAATGTCTTAACCTGTGAAAATAAAGCAATGTTTGTATCACAGAGCCACAGAATTTTGGCAAAAAATAAATAGCATACAGGGTAAATGCTCAGAAAATTACTGTCTTCTCTTTTTGTCACTGTATGTTACCTGAAGATACAGTCAGTCTGCCTTACTGGAGCTGTCTGTTACAGCTTAGTCTGCTTTTCCCAGCCAAGCATGCTTCCTTTCTCCCAGATTTCATGCTCACTTTGTTTAAGACCACCCTTTGGTGGTCAATGGTTTACAATGAATGTCTTTGAAACTGTTAATCACTCAGCCATGTCTGATTCTTTGCAACACCATGGACTGTAACCCACGGGGCTTCTCTGTCCATAGGATTCTCCCAGCAAAAATACTGGAATTGATAGCCATTCCCTTCTCCATGGGATCTTACCAACCCAGGGATTGAACTGAGTCTCCCACATAGCAGGCAGATCTTTTTATCATCTGAGCCACTAGGGAAGCCCCAATGTCTTTGCCATCATGAAAAGTTTTGTATGTTATTGTAGGAGTTGTTCATTGCTGAGTGACAGCAAACTCTATCACCTCATACAGTTTCTGAGAGTCAGGAAGCCAGGAGCCATCTTAGCTGTGTGATTCTGACTCAGGGTCCTTCCCAAGGCTGGGGCTTCAGGGCATTTCGAGGCTCTATGGAACTGAAGGACACAAAATACAGTATCTACAATAAAACTCGTCTCAGCAACTGTCAACCGTGTGACCCCAAATTGTGGTCAGTGGGGTGGGGTCATTGTGGGTTTACATTCTGGCTCTTCTCACCTAGACAAGACATCCTTAGATTTGGATTAAATGGTTTTTCTAGTTTGGGGACTTAAGGATTTGAAGTTCACAAAGCCTAATTGTAGTTTTGCATGGTGAAAGTCTACTCTTGTCTCCATAGGAAAATGACTTGCTTGCAAGCCAGGATTTTTCTCAGGAAATAATTCACATGCATGCCTTGTAGGTGCAGAGTTCTGCTAGAGTTGAACAGAGGTGGGCTGGGCTTGCAACATATTCAAAATCAGTTTTAACAGTTTCCTTATCTGGGAAAACCTCAGTAATTCTGATACTGGCTGCTTTCTGTTTGTTCTTCCAAATCTATTCTTCAAGGTTCTGGGCTCTAGAAGACTGAACTGCATGGACTTCATGAGCAGGCTGTCTTGATCACAGGCTTCTTAAGTAAGGTCTGGCCAGTTGGAAGCCCTGGGAGGAGGGTTAAAAGGGCAGGAAGATAGTGAGGTTGGGTTATTCACCCCCAACTCCTTCCCGCAGCAGCATTAGCTATATCTCAGCACCAAAGATGACAGTCTCTGTCCGGAAGTCTTCTCTGAACAGCTCCCCATGCCAGGTTTCTGAAGCCATGCTCTCCCCCCTGCTCGTTTGGGCTTAGAAGTGGTAACTGTGGTCCTATATTTATTAACTCCAGGGTACTTCTTGATCACTCTTTCCCCCCTAAACCTGCCTACAACTTTGTAAACTGTCTTTTATTAAACTGTTCTCCATAC
This sequence comes from Cephalophus harveyi, assembly GCA_006410635.1. Classification (NCBI taxonomy): domain Eukaryota; kingdom Metazoa; phylum Chordata; class Mammalia; order Artiodactyla; family Bovidae; genus Cephalophus; species Cephalophus harveyi. The sequence continues at coordinate 36,497 of SJYT01029463.1, read as the reverse complement.
TCAGTTGGAATATGTCACCTGTTTCCTGCCAGGACCCAACTGATAGCTACTGGGAAGTGGCTGGTTTGATTATCTACCTACCTACCTACCTATCTTTCTATCTTCTGGTTTTATTGAGATGTAATTGACACACCTCACTGGTTAAGTATAAGATGTACAGCATAATGATTTGCGTTACATATCATGAAATGATCACCATGGTGTTTAGTGAACATCCATCACCTTGTGTAAATAAAAAAATAAGGAAATAGAAATTTTTTCCTTGTGATAAGAACTCTTAGAACTTACTCTACATCTTCCCTGTATAACATACAGTAGTGTTAAGTATATTTATCATGGTACATTACCTCCTAGTACTACATTATACCCCTAGTACTTATTTATCGTATAACTAGGAGTTTGCCTTTAAAAATATATATATATATTTTGTATTGGGATATAGCCAGTTAACAATGTTGTGATAATTTCAGATGAACAAAGAAGGGATTCAGCCATACATATAGGTGTATCCATTCTGGGAAATGGTGAAGCACAAGAAAGCCTGACCTGCTGCAGTCCATGGGGTCACAAAGAATCAAACAGGACTGAGTGATCAGCAACAATTCTCCCCAAAGAAAGTTTGTACCTTTTGTGACCTGACTGGTTTTAAACAGTTCAGCTTCCCAAGCCTCCTGCAGGCATACATTTAAGTGTGAAGTATGAAAGTGAAAGTCACTCACTTGTGTCCAACTCTTTGCAATCCCATGGATTACACAGTCCATGGAATTCTCCAGGCCAGAATACTGGAGTGGGTAGCCTTTCCCTTCTCCAGGGGATCTTCCCAACCCAGGGATCAAACCCAGGTCTCCTGCATTGCAGGCAGATTCTTTACCAGCTGAGCCACAAGGGAAGCCCAGTGTAAGTTATAGCCACCAGGAATTAGAAGTAAGAGGCTACTGGATAACCTAGTTGTTATCTGAATGAAGCAGTGAGCAACAGCAGTTTTCATTTTGAGATCTACACGAGCAATCAATCCTTCATTGCCAAAGTGACAAGAGGTAAATAATGATTAATTGAGGATCCTATCAATATTAATATCAGTATTAAACCCAGCAAAAGGCTTCATGATTTAAATAATTGGTAACTTGTATTAAGGGCTATGTGACAAGCATTGCATCAAATGATTTACATTTTTAGATTCTTACAAATTCATTTTTACAAATTTTCAATTCTTTTGGCCCTTACAATTTTTCTGTGCGGTATATTATTTTTGCCATTTTGACAGTTGTGGAAGCTGAGGCTTAGGGAGGAGAAATAACTTGCCCTGTGCTGCATAGGCAGCCACTGATGGAGCTAGTATTCAAACTCACACTATTAGAGTCCAGAGTCTACTCGCTTCTCAATTTCCTCCTTAGTTAATGAGGAAATGATTCAGAAAATATGACAAAGGTATGTCTTTGTTCAAATGGAAAATATTTGCAAATTCCTATATGGTATAAATAGACTGTTTAAAATTATAAATTATACTACTGCTTGTAAGACTTCTATTTATTCCAAGCCTGCTTGTGGATTTTGTGCAATAAAGGTTGCCAGAGCTATTGTGAATTTTAAGTGTAGCCCACAAATACAAATAATTCTGAATTCACCAAATACACACACAAACACACACACAGGAGTCTAACTCTACTTACTTTAGTGCTTAGCAACTCCTCAAATGGGAAGTGGTTAGTCTTGATCTCCTTATAAATCTCCTTATAAATAATGGTTGTGTTTACACACCTGGAAATACTGGATTTTTCCCTAAAGGAGTCGTTGTTTTGGAATAGTATAAACAGAGTCAGTGTTAAGGAAGAGGATTTCTTTGTCTAGTGAAGCTTTGAGCATTTAAACAGCTGCTTGGTTTCACTCCAGAGGTGTTTGCATTTCATTGACAGATGGAGTAATTTCCAAATGGTTTTCAATCAGTGTATACTAGACATGTGGTTGAGAATTATCTCTTAAGAGAGAAAAAAGAAAAATGCAATTTAACCATGGTGTCTTATTTATTTATTTTTAAAGCATCTGTTATTAAGTAACTACCACGGAAACCACATGTTGGATATGAAATTCTTTGCAGTGGTGTGTATTTAAAACTGTTTATTTTCATGCCATTTGGTCATTTTTATTTGTGTGTTCTTACAATTTTTTTAAAGAAGAAATAATATGTGTATCTGAAGGATGGCTTTTTGTCCAAATTTTATATCCATGTTACTCTTTACTTTGGCTTTTCTAGGAGGTGTCAAATTTTATTTTAAGTGTTTTATATAGTTCAGATATTTATAATACTTCCAGGGATTTTTAAATAAAACCTGTAAGACATTATTATTGTCATTTTATATAGCAATGTTCACATAGATTTACCCACATGATAACCATATTTGTTTCTCATTTCTTCACGTCTTCATCTCAAGCATTTTCCTTTTACCTAATATACATCCTTAGTGAGAGGATGCTGGAGGCAAATGCTCTCTCTCTCTCCTGTTTTTTTAGCTTGTTTTTTAGCTTTAAAATGTTTTTATTTCACTTTGATTCATGAAGTACAACAGATGAATGTAGAATAGCAATTTGGGAATTACTTTCTCAGCACATTTCTGATATTACCCACTGTCTCTGACTGCCACTTGCAGCTGTTGATAAGTCAGCCATCCCTCATTGCTTTTTAAGCCAGAGTGAACTCTCTTCTGTGTTATCAGAATCCCTTTGGTATGGAAGGAAGTTTACCGATGCTGAGAGTGCTACCTGCTGAGAACCCATGGCTGTCAATCTTGCTGTAAATTGCTCTCAACTCAATAGACCCATCCTCAACAAGGTTCATGTCTTGTTTTTGAAGACTTTCACTATCTAAATAGCCCTCTGACCCATGAACCCGGTGACATGAAAGATGGCAGCTTTGACTGAGGGCCAGTACAGGAAATGGCTGTGAAATATGTGGTCTTGCCATTTGGGCCATTTGACTCAGTAGACCTTAAGTTATTAGATGTATCAAAGTTAACAAAAGGTGCAGAGGTGAGAGGTTAAAGCAAGCAAAATAGGAGAATCACCTTCAGAATTCTGAAACAAGCCAATGTGATGTGTAGCACGGGTTATGCTGCTGCATATAGTTGCTCAGTCATATCCAACTCCTTGGAACCCCTTGGACGGCAGCCTGCCAGCCTTTTCTGTCCATGGAATTTTCCAGCCAAGAGTATTGGAGTGGGTTGCCATTTCCTCCTCCAGGGGATTTTCCCAACCTAGGGATCGAACCCAAGTCTCTTACATCTCCTATACTGGCAGGTAGCCATTACCGCTGAGCCACTGGGGAGGCCCCCTTTCCAAAGCTTGCTAAAGTGTGCTACTTGGCCCTGGTAAAGACCAAGTGCATGGCCATGAAGCACAAAACAACTCTGAGTCAAGATTTCCCATTAGGAGCTGGGTTCTGCCCAACACGCCAAATCAGGCAAACCCACAAGAAATGGATCATTTCTGGAAGTGAAATACTAGGATCAAAGCCAAGACATAGCCAGAAACACAAGGAGGTAGAGCCATGTCAACCTTCATGATCTCATTAGCCCGCTTCCAATGGCAAGCTTGGTTCACAGATGGCCTGTCTCTTGACCTTGAATGTGGGTCGGTATGTGGGAACTGCTGAAAATGGACTTGGGCCACACTGTATCTCCATCCAGTGATGGTCTCGAAGATAAGGTCTGTGAGGTAAAATTTCCACCATAGGCAGATATTTAGGCAACATACCTGATCTTTATGTGGAAAGAGAAATACCCTAATATTAAATGCACATGGGTTCAACAAATAGCCGGTTTGGTCAGAGGCCTGGAAGAAAAAGATATTAAAAGATCAGAGACAAGAAGGTCTGGAATAGGCATATATGAACAGACTTTGGGGCTTAAAGAGAGAAGGTCTTTGCATTTGCTTTGTACATTGCCACAATCACAGAATATCACCTAAGGAAGAGACACTAAACAATCAAATAGAATGACTTGGCCAGTTGATGTCAAACAGCCTGTGTCATCCGCTTTCCCAGCGCTAGCACGATGGGTTTGTGCTGGAGAACCATGGTGGCAGAGAAAGGCTATACGTGGACCCACAGTCATGGGTTTCTACCTACTAAAGTCCAGCCTGTCAGCTGCACTGACTAACGCTTGTCTACTTACACAAGAACATCTGTCAAGAATATCAACAGTCCACTTCGTGGTAGAATTTGCCTCCATTGGTCTTTGCTATTCTAGAACGAATATAAATTCATTTTCACTCTACAGCACATATTCCAGGTGTGAGTTTGACTTTTCATCCACAGAGTCTCAGACAGCACTATTATTTGCATGATTACAAAATTCAAGCCACCCAAATGGGATTCCCTCACAGCATTACATCAGATCAATGAGCCCACTTTATGACAAATACTATGGCACAATGGGCAAATACTATGAGATCCACTAGCTACAGGCCTGAGAGTATATGAATTCTGAGATGAGAGGAGACTTAAGGTCGAAGAAGAAAAGATTTAAGGAGTCTATATCTTGTTACCACAAGGCATGGGCAAGGCTGTAGATATCTGTAGAAAATTCTGGTACGTTCCCAAAGGCTTGGCTGTGCAGTTTGGGAAGACATAGCAATAGCAAGTTTCATGTCAAAAGACAAAGCAGAGGTAGCGGGGACCTGAGAAGAATGTGGAGACAAACCACACCTTCCCAGTGTCACGATGCTTATACCTTCCTGGGATGGAAGGAAGCAGTGGGGAAAGCCAGGCCCAGAACAACTCTAGAGGGTGGCTTGACCTCTGAATTAATTAGTTGAAATCCCAAATGGAATGAACAAGTTTTAATTACCTGTTACTATTAAAACCAGAGAGATCATATTCTTCTTCAGTGGCAAAATTAGGAAATTTTTAACATCAGCAAAAATGGAGGCACCAAAGCTAAGTTGAACTCATTAGTAGAAAAGGTAAAGTTACATTTCCACACACCTAAGCTGTGACTATTTCAAAATGCTACACATACACTCTTCCTATATAAGGGTGCTTTCACAACTTCCTGGTGAAAGTGAAAGTCACATAGTCGTGTCTGACTCTTTGTAAGCCCATGGACTATACAGTCCATGGAATTCTCCAGGCAAGAATGCTGGAGTGGGTAGTCTTTCCCTTCTCCAGGGGATCTTCCCAACCCAGGGATTGAACCCAGGTCTCCAGCATTGGAGGCAGATTCTTTACCAGCTGAGCCACAAGGGAAGAGAACCAACTGAAAATTAGCCTTCATGATCTTTTCCCCTGCCTGCAGGAGAGAGAATTTAATCAAGAAGGAGGAGATAAATTAATCTCATTTTAAAAATATGGACCAGCTTTCTTCCCAGCCATCCAAATGTCATTTAATGATTCATTTATAGGCATAGACACATTTACAAAACCCTCTTTCTTTCAAAATTTTTATGGAAATATATTTGTTTCACAATATTGTGTTAGCTCCAGGCATACAACAAAGTGATTCAGTTTTATATATATATATATATATAGTCTTGTTTCATTCTCTTCCATCATAGGTTATTATGGGATATTGAGTATAGTTCTCTGTGCTGTACAGTAGGTTCTTGTTGGTTATCTATTTTATGTATAGTAAGGTATATATTTTAATCCCAAAATCTTCATTTATTCCCCCCCCCAAAAAAAAAACATTTAAAATTCTCCAATTCTCATCCTCATACATTACTGATGGGATTGTAAAGTCATTTACCCACTATGGAAGATGGTTTTGTGCTTTTTCAATAAGTTAAACATAGAATTACCATATGATCCAGCAATATCATTCTTATGTATACTCCAAAGAATTGATAACAAATAGGCAAACAAAACCTTAGCACAAATACCAGCGTAGCACCACTAATGATAGCCTAAAGTTGGGACAACCCAAATAACCATCAACAGAAGAATGGGTAAATAAAATGTGGTGTACATATACAGTATAATATTTTTCAACCCCAAAAAGGAATGAAGCATTGATTTATGCTACAACACAGATGAAACTTGAAAACATGCCAAGTGAAAGAAGCCAGACACAAAAGGCCTCACGTTGGATGATTTCACTTGTTTGAAATATCCAGAATAGTCACACCCAAAGACACAGAAAGTAGATTTACATTTTCCAGGGGAGAAGGGGGAGTGACTTCTAATGAGTAGAGGGATGAGAATGCCCTGAAACTAGTTAGTCGCATATATCATGGCTACACTTCAGGCCCTGAATTGTGCATTTTAAAATGATTCAGCTGGTAAATTTTATGTTATGTGTATTTTACCACACACACAAAAATAATTCTCCAAAACTCAGTTAACAGGAACTTTCCTTATTCTCCCAAAACCATTTTAGATCCCAAGGAAAGTTTCCTGCAGTTCTAACTGAAGTGGCTCACCAGCTTTTCCTTGTGGGAGGCAGCCCAAGACTCTGATTGCACTGAATAAAGTTGTTCAGCTGTTTTACAAGGAAAACACCTGGCACCAAATCCTGGGCTCTTTACAGAACTGCTCGCTAAGCCTCTTCCCCAGGGTCAATTTAGGGAGAAGCACTAAGAGTCTGAACTTGCTAGGTTCATGGGGAACCACACCCAGCAGCTAATAAGTTGTTCCGAACTCTACATGCCCCATCTTAATAACTAGTTCTCTTCCCAGTTTGTAGGTTCCCATAATCATGTGGCTACTCAAATGAGACCAGCAAAAACCACTAACAATTTGGAGACGAGACAGAGTCCAGAAAAGGAAGCAAAGTCACGAAAATATAAATTTAGCTTGAGGTGTTCCATGAACACAAGGCAGAGACCTAGAATTAGGGCTTGTCCTAAACTTCAAAATTGACAAAATAGTGACTTCTCTGAAAGCAGAGTCAGTTGGGTAAGGATATCTCTCAATATCTCAGGAGAGATATTTCAAGATATATAAGCTCACAGGAATTGATCACAGAATTCAAAACTTTCGGATTTCAAAAGAAAAGACTCTTTGATCCATCTGGTGACAACTGGTCAGAACAATGCGCCATAATGTTAGTCTGAGAACCAATATTCAGGTTTCAAGAGAAACTATAGCTTGCTTTACCCTCAAAATGATAGTTACAAATGCTAGCCTTTAAGAATTTGGCCAGTAGTCAGCAGGAAAAAAAAATGTGTATTTATATATATATATGTATGAAGAGGTAGGAAGGAGCCAGATAATGTAAAACCTTGAAGTCTGGGATTTCTTCTAAGTTCAATTAAAAGACATTGCAGAGTTTTAAGCAGGGAAATTGGCATCATATAATTTACGGTAACAAAACATCACACTCTGTGGTTCTGTGGAGGATGGATGGATTGCCAGGAGCAGGAATAGTTGCCAGGACAAAGTTCAATGATGGTGGCTTGGACCAAGGGGCTAACAGTAGAGATCTGGGAAGGTGAGTGGATTCAGAATATATTTACGAGTAGAATCTATAGGACATGGTGATGGAATAGAATGTGTGGAAGGGAAACAGAAAGGAAGGAGTCAAGAATGACTTCTAGATCAAAAGAAAGGCTGTAGCACCTGGATTTTTGGTTGCAATAAGCAAAGCTGTAGGAAATCTATGCATTATATGTATTAAAATATTTTCCTATATAATTCTATTTATACAGCTTTCCTGTGGCTCAGATGGTAAAAAAAAAAAAAAAAAAACTGCCTGCAATGCGGGAGACCTGGGTTTGACCCTTGGGTTGGGAAGATCCCCTGGAGAAGGGAATAGCTACCCACTCTAGTATTCTTGCCTGGAGAATTCCACAGACAAAGGAGCTTGGTGGGCTATCATCTATGGGGTTGCAAAGAGTCAGATACAACTAACATTTTCACTTTCTATTTACAGCAAATATCTATGAGATTAGTATTGTGAATTATTTTATTATTATTGCCACTGTTGAACTTTGGCTCTGGAAAATTATTTATATATATATAACTTCCAGTTTCAATACATACATATAGCTTTGGTACTTCTTGTGTTGTCAAACAAAATTCAGGCAAGAATGTTTTAGTTTCTTGTATCACAAAACTAAAACATTGATGAAAGAGGGAATGGCATGGCAAAATAATAATTCTAATAGACAAAATGGAACGGGGAGAAAATTATGGCAAGAGATTTAAAGAACTGCTCAGATTTTTAGTTTCAGTTGAACAAGATAATGAAATCCATTAAAATCTCTACTTATTTGTGAAACTCAGTGTATACCTGTCTTAATAGAGCCCCATTTATTCTCTGAAATCATACCTTTGTTTTGAAGACTGAATCATTCCAGTTACCTCAGTATCTTAGAATTGCCTCTCTTTTCATATGAAAATATATTTGTGTTTGTAGGTAAGATATTTTTAAGTGGCTAAGTAAAAATAATCTAAGAATGGCTGTTGCTTAATTGCCATAGTACATTTATTTAAAATGCATAAAGTACTTAGAAGAATAAGGGATTAGTATCCTACTATTTAGGGCTTCCCTGGTGGCTCAGATGGTAAAGAACCTGCCTGCAGTGCAGGAGACTGGGATTTGATCCCTAGGTCAGGGATCAAAGAAGGAATGGCTACCCACTTCAGTATTCTTGCTTAGAGAATTCCATGGACAGAGGAGCCTGGTGGGCTACAGTCCCATGGGATCACAAAGAGTCCAACATGACTCAAGCGACTCAGCACACACGCACACACACACACACACACATCCTGTTAATATTGTTTTCATCACTGCTGGTGGTAAGATTCAGTAGAAACACTGGAATAGAGGGCAAGGCCATCGTTAACATTCTTGATGTAATTTCACAGCCCTCAGCCACCTGCCTGGTCCCTCCAGCTTCTTCCCCCAGACTTGGTGTCTTATTGTGCAGCTAATCTTGATGTTAGCTGCAGAAAGAGGCAGACTTAAGTAACTGCAACATTCAGGAATCAGACTGTGTCATCCAACACAGCCCTGTTTGTCCTTTTCCAGGGAAGATTTCAAATAATCAAAAATTTTGTCTCTCTAGTCCTCTCTTTTTCAGGACAAAATTTCCATCTCCTTTAACTTGTCCTTGTCTAACAATATTTCTAGAAATAATACCTCCTGGCTTCTCATTTTTATATAATGTAACTCAATGAAAGTGAAAGAGAAGAGTGAAAAAGTTAGCTTAAAGCTCAACATTCAGAAAACTAAGATCATGGCATCCGGTCCCATCACTTCATGGGAAATAGATGGGGAATCAGTGTAAACAGTGGCAGACTTCATTTTGGGGGGCTCCAAATTCACTGCAGATGGTGACTGCAGCCATGAAATTAAAAGACGCTTACTCCTTGGAAGGAAAGTTATGACCAACCTAGACAGCATATTAAAAAGCAGAGACATTACTTTGTCAACAAAGGTCCATCTAGTCAAGGCTATGGTTTTACCAGGAGTCATGTATGGATGTAAGAGTTGGACTATAAAGAAAGCTAAGCACTGAAGAATTGATGCTTTTGAACTGTGGTGTTGGAGAAGACTCTTGAGAGTCCCTTGGACTGCAAGGAGATCCAACCAGTCCATCCTAAAGGAGATCAGTCCTGGGTGTTCATTGGAAGGACTGATGTTGAAGCCAAAACTCCAATACTTTGGCCACCTGATGCAAAGAGCTGACTCATTGGAAAAGACCCTGCTGCTGGGAAAGATTGAGGGCAGGAGGAGAAGGGGATGACAGAGGANGAGATCCAACCAGTCCATCCTAAAGGAGATCAGTCCTGGGTGTTCATTGGAAGGACTGATGTTGAAGCTGAAACTCCAATACTTTGTCCACCTGATGCAAAGAGCTGACTCATTGGAAAAGACCCTGATGCTGGGAAAGATTTAGGGCAGGAGGAGAAGGGAACGACAGAGGATGGTTGGATGGTATCACCAACTCAACGGACATGAGTTTGGGTAGACTGGAGTTGGTGATGGACAGGGAGGCCCGGCATGCTATGGTTCATGGGGTCACAAAGAGTCAGACACTACTGAGTGACTGAACTGAACTGAGCTGAACCTTTCCTTTTCTCCCTTGCTTTTCACTTCTCATCTTTCTTCGACTATTTGTCAAGCCTCTTCAGATAACCACTTTGCCTTCTTGCTTTTCTTTTTCTTTGGCATGGTTTTGTTCACTGCCTCCTGTACATTACAACCTCTGTCCATAGTTCTTCAGGCACGCTGTTTTCTAGATCTAATCCCTTGACTCTGTTCATCACCTCCACTGCATATTCATAAGGGATTTGATTTAAGTCATACCTGGCTGGTCTAGTGGTTTCCCCCACTTTCTTTAGTTTAAGCCTGAATTTTGCCATGAGAAGATGATGATCTGAACCATAGTCAACTCCAGGTCTTGTTTTTGCTGTCTAAATACAGCTTCTCCAAGTACAAAGAATGCAATCCATTTGATTTTGGTATTGACTATTTGGTGATGTCCATGGGTAAAGTTGTCTCTTGTGTTGTTGAAAAAGGGTCTTTGTTATGACCAGTGCGTTCTCTTGGCAGAATTCAGTTAATTAAGAATTAATTAGTTCAGAATAAAATTACTATCTTACCCTTGAATTTTCTCACTCTTGGCTGTACATGTTCACCCACTTTCCTGACAACCTTGGAATACTTCTGATTTAAAAGCCCCTGGATTTCTTCAAAATCTTGCCCTTTCATTTATCTACATGTAACCACTATTCACATTTCATTTCTTATTCTTTTAGAGACAAATATTAGCATAAACTTACAGATTAATTATGTTTTAACCTACTCTAAACCTTGAGAGAGAATGAGGTTTATATGGCTCAACATTCAAAATTTAATCAGAGTTTTTAAAACCTGGGGGAAATAACTAGTTTCTCACATTACAGTGAAAAACTCTGAGATATTGATTTAGAAATTGATGAAATGTACAATTGCCAAAACACAAAATATAATTAGTAAACAGACATATGGGAAAGTGTTCAAAATGTAGCTTTTTTTTAAACATATTTTTTAAGATGAGAAAAAAATTCTTAAAAGAAAAAATAGCTGCCCACATTATAAACTTGGTACCTTAAAAGTTTGAAATTTAGGAAGTAAAAATAATCAAAATAGGAGATCAGCCCTGGGTGTTCTTTGGAAGGAATGATGCTAAAGCTGAAACTCCAGTACTTTGGCCACCTCATTTGGATGGCATCACTGACTCGATGGACGTGAGTCTGAGTGAACTCCAGGAGATGGTGATGAACAGGGAGGCCTGGCGTGCTGCGATTCATGGGGTCGCAAAGAATCGGACATGACTGAGTGACTGAACTGAATTGAAACTTAATTTTTAAAGCAAAATACCTTGCCTTTTCTTTACTTTCCTTTAATGTGTATTCTTTCTATAAAAATTTATTTAATTTACATAACTATTATTTTGGAACTAAAAAAATTGAGCATTTCTTCCAAAAAAACTCTTTAATTTTAATATATTGCTTTTAATATATGTTTTTTATTCCCAGTAAACAAGGAAGAAAATTTTATCACATATACACAAACAAGAGAAAATTTTAAAAATTAGGATAGTATACATTTTCAAGAGCATTGCTTTGTAGAGAACACAAAGTAATGGATTACAATGTAATTCCTTTTTATATAATATAGACTGATTGCTTTATCTGAGATTCTCCACAATTTATTTGTTGGTGGTGGTGTTCAGTCCCTAAGTTGTGTTCAACTCTGCGACCCCGTAGACTGTAGCCCTCCAGGCTCCTCTGTCCACAGGATTCTCCAGGCAAGAACACTGGTGTGGGCCGCCATGCCCTCCTCTAGGCGATATTCCCGACCCAGGGTTCAAACCTGCTTCTCTTATGTCTCCTGCACTGGCAGCTCTTTACCACTTGCCATTCATGTGTATTCTTTCTATAAAAATTAGAAAGAGAAACACCAATACAGTATATCAGCACATACATATGGAATTTAGAAAGACAGTAACGATGACCCTATAAGCAAGACAGCAAAAGAGACACAGATATAAAGAATAGACTTTTGTACTATGTGGGAGAAGGTGACGATGGGATGATTTGAGAGACTAGCATTGAAACATGTATATTACCATATGTAAGACAGATGACCAGATCAAGTTCAATGTATGAAGAAGGGCACTCAAAGCCAGTGCTCTGGGACAACCCAGAGGGGTGGGGTGGGGAGAGAGGCGGAAGGGAGGTTCTATGGGGATTCAGGTCAATGTATGGCAAAAACCACCACAATATTGTAAAGAAATCCTCCAGTTAAAATTAATAAATTAATTTAAAAATTAGTTTAATTTACATAGCTATTATTTCACGAACAAAAAAAAAATTGAGCATTTCTTCCAAGAAAAACTCTTTATTCTTAATATTAAAGAAATTAGTTCTTTAATCAAGAGTTTTTAATAAAATACTCTTTAATAAAACATTATTAAAGAGTTCTTTACCACTAGCATCACCTGGGAAACCCCTAGGGGTTCTACTATTAATGAAAACAAATCACATCGTTTTCACGAAATCCAAGTAGTTCTGACTTTTGAGTAGAATGCCTCTGTTGATATCTTTCCATACCTTTAGGTATTTATTTGTTCAAAGTAACTTTTAGTGACCGAAGATATATACTCTGAATATGTACACATAGTCCTTCAAAGGCAATAAATATGTCTTCTACATTGTTTAATGTCTTCTGTATCATGTGACTAGTGAATTAAGGGGGCTGGGTGGTAAGGAAAGATGGAAGTGTACATGAAAATTGTATAAATATTTCTTCGTAGCATAAATATAGAAAAGGGTTAGAATCTTCATCTGTTGAAATTCATATGATTTTAAAGGACACACCTGAATCTGATATCAGTGTCAGTGCTTATTTAAATATATATTTCACATCATGAGTTACAACAAAGTATGCTTTTAAAAAGTCATTTAGGGCATAATATCACATAACTGAAATAGATAATCATTTCATTATTAATCTCATTCCCCATCTATATAATGTTCAATTTTTATTTTCTCTTAATGACACAGGGGAAATCTCTCAAGAACTGAATGAATCAGGTCAAAACTGGGGCCATGATGATTTACTTACCTATCCCTAATTCAATATGCAGTTCATTATTTCAGTTAAACTATAATGAAAATCTTAATTCCATATAAATATTTCAGAGGACCAGATACTAGCCGTGCACTCAATCATGAGATATTAGTTTTTAGCCTATTTAATACAGTTCCCAGGCCCTCAGTGTATCCTGTTTCTGAATGTTGAAAATATCTTTAGCCTAATCTGGTATTTTTGCTTGAGTCAGATAATTTATTCTTAAGTATGACATGCTTCCCTCAAGTTATGAAGGAAAACATTTTCAAAAATAGGTGTAGCCAAAAAAGAAAAGAAAAGAAAAAAATCTCTCATGTCTCCAAGTAAGTCAAGGCTATGAATCTCCCAAATGATAAAGTAGCTACCTTCTGGGGCATGCTAGGGTCTAATTTTTATAATTCATCTTATAATTAGCCATGTGTGGTGATTTTCAGCACAATGTCAGACTATATGTCATGACAAGGATAGTTTAAAATTTACTGAGGTTTGCTTCTAGAAAACTGTGTACCTTATAAGTAAGAGAGGATGATTTTATACAATAGTAATGAAGGCCAGACATGGAAAGGGCAATCTGCTAGGCCATGAGTAACCAAAGCATGGTCTTTTTTTTTCCAAGGAGGTTACAGTTCAGTAGGAGTGAATATAAATCATTATGATACAATGTGTGGTCTACATGGAAAATGCATGTCTAAAGAGTGATTAATTTTGACTGGAATAGGGGTTGAGAAAAGCTTCTCAGAAGGAAGTAACCTGAATTTGGCCTCAGAGGATCAATTAAGCACAAAGAAGGGAGGAGAAACCTTGAAGGCTGGGATTGGTAATTTCAACAAAGATGCAGAGTCAGGAGAAAAGTAAGGCATATTTAAGGAGCACAGTTGTTTATTACAGGTAAAATACATGGTGACTCGGAGAGCATAAGGCCAGACTTTGGGGTAGAAAGAGGGCAGAAATGCTGAAGGGCCTGAGGAACAGACAGAGGAATGTAAATCTTATTCTATAATCAGCGCTCTAAGCAGGGAAACAGCACAATCAGTTTGGAGTTTGGCAAAGATAGTTCTAATGGCAGTGTCTACAGGCAATTAGGACAGAGAGAGAGAAGAAGCCAGGCAAAGCAGTGGAAAGTCAGTTGCAGTTGTGTGGGTGAGAGGAAACGAGGTGAAGGAGCTTGAACTAAGGAAGTGGTAATGAAAACCAAAGACAGGAGGTCTTCCGAAAACAGAAGACAGGAGGTGATTCAACAGATTGGTTAGTTCAGTTCAGTTCAGTCACTCAGTCGTGTCTGACTCTTTGCAACCCCATAGACTGCAGCACGCCAGGCTTCCCTGTCCATCACCAAATCCCGGAGCTTTCTCAAACTCATGTCCATCGAGTCAGTGATGCCATCCAACCGTCTCATCCTCTGTTGTCCCCTTCTCCTCCTGACTTCAATCTTTCTCAGCTTCAGCATCTTTTCCAGTGAGTCAGTACTTTGCATCAAGTGACCAAAGTATTGGAATCTCAGCTTCAGCATCAGTCCTTCAAAGAACTGATCTCCTTTAGAATGGACTGGTTGGATTTCCTTGCAGTCCAAGGGACTCTCAAGAGTCTTCTCCAACACCACAGTTCAAAAGCATCAGTTCTTCAGTGTTCAGTTTTCTTTATAGTCCAACTCTCACATCCATACATGACTACTGGAAAAACCATAGCTTTGACTAGATGGAACTTTGTTGGCAAAGTAATGTCTCTGCTTTTTAATCTGCTATCTAGGTTGGTCATAGCTTTCCTTCCAAGGAGCAAGCAGCTTTTAAATTCATGAAGTCACCAATGCAGTGATTTTGGAGCCAGAAAAATAAAGTCTCTCACTGTTTCCATTGTTTCCCCATCTATGAAATGACTGGACTGGATACCATGATCTTAGTTTTCTGAATGTTGAGATTTAAGCCAACGTTTTCACTCTCCTCTTTGACTTTCACCAAGAGGCTTTTTAGTTCCTCTTCACTTTCTGCCATAAGGATGGTATCATCGGCATATCTGAGGTTATTGATATTTCTCCCGGCAATCTTGATTCCAGCTTGTGCTTTTTCCAGCCCAGCGTTTATCATGATGTACTCTGCATAGAAGTTAAATAAGCAGGGTGACAATACACAGCCTTGACATACTCCTTTTCTTATTTGGACCAGTCTGCTGTTCCATGTCCAGTTCTAACTGTTGTTTCCTGACCTGCATACAGGTTTCTCAAGAGGTAGGTCAGGTGGTCTGGTATTCCCATCTCTTTCAGAATTTTCCACAGTTTATTGTGATCCACACAGTCAAAGGCTTTGGCATAGTCAATAAAGCAGAAGTAGATGTTTTTCTAGAACTCTCTTGCTTTTTTGATGATCCAGCAGATGTTGGCTATTTGATTTCTGGTTCCTCTGTCTTTTCTAAAACCGGCTTGAACATCAGGAAGTTCATGGTTCACTTACTGCTGAAGCCTGGTTTGGAGAATTTTGAGCATTACTTTACTAGCATGTGAGATGAGTGCAATTGTGCAGTAGTTTGAGCATTCTTTGGCATTGCCCTTCTTTGGGATTGGAATGAAAACTGACCTTTTCCAGTCCTGCAGCCACTGCTGAGTTTTCCAAATTTGCTGGCAGATTGAGTGCAGCACTTTCACAGCATCATCTTTCAGGATTTGAAACAGCTCAACTGGAATTCCATCACCTCCACTAGCTTTGTTCGTAGTGATGCTTTCTAAGGCCCACTTGACTTCACATTCCAAGATGTCTGGCTCTAGATTAGTGATCACATCATCATGATTATCTGGGTCGTGAAGATCTTTTTTGTACAGTTCTTCTGTGTATTCTTGCCACCTCTTCTTAATATCTTCTGCTTCTGTTAGGTCCATACCATTTCTGTCCTTTATCGAGCCCATCCTTGCATGAAATGTTCCCTTGGTATCTCTAATTTTCTTGAAGAGATCTCTAGTCTTTCCCATTCTGTTGTTTTCCTCTATTTCTTTGCATTGATCACTGAAGAAGGCTTTCTTATCTCTTCTTGCTATTCTTTGGAACTCTGCATTCAGGTGCTTATATCTTTCCTTTTCTCCTTTGCTTTTCGCCTCTCTTCTTTTCACAGCTATTTGTAAGGCCTCCCCAGACAGCCATTGTGCTTTTTTGCATTTCTTTTCCATGGGGATGGTCTTGATCCCTGTCTCCCGTACAATGTCACGAACTTCATTCCATAGTTCATCAGGCACTCTATCTATCAAATCTAGGCCCTTAAATCTATTTCTCACTTTCACTGTATAATCATAAGGGATTTGATTTAGGTCATACCTGAATGGTCTAGCGGTTTTCCCTACTTTCTTCAATTTAAGTCTGAATTTGGCAATAAGGAGTTCATGATCTGAGCCACAGTCAGCTCCCGGTCTTGTTTTAGCTGACTGTATAGAGCTTCTTCATCTTTGGCTGCAGAGAACATAATCAATCTGATTTCGTTGTTGATGATGTCCATGTGTAGAGTCTTCTCTTGTGTTGTTGGAAGAGGGTGTTTGCTATGACCAGTGCATTTTCTTGGCAAAACTTTATTAGCCTTTGCCCTGCTTTATTCCATACTCCAAGGCCAAATTTGCCTGTTACTCCAGGTGTTTCTTGACTTCCTACTTTTGCATTCCAATCCCCCATAATGAAAAGGACATCTTTTTTAGGTGTTAGTTCTAAAAGGTCTTGTAGGTCTTCATAGAACCATTCAACTCAGCTTCTTCAGTGTTACTGGTTGGGGCATATGTATTACCGTGATATTGAATGGTTTGCCTTGGAAACGAACAGAGATCATTCTGTCATTTTTGAGATTGCATCCAAGTACTGCATTTTGGACTCTTGTTGACCATGATGGCTACTCCATTTCTTCTAAGGGATTCCTGCCAACAGTAGTAGATATAATCATCATCTGAGTTAAATTCACCCATTGTTCCTGCCTGGAGAATCCCAGGGATGGGGGAGCCTGGTGGGCTGCCATCTATGGGGTCGCACAAAGTCGGACACGTCTGAAGCGACTTAGCAGCAGCAGCAGCAGTCCATTTTAGTTCGTTGATTCCTAGAATGTCAACATTCAGTCGCCATCTCCTGTTTAACCACTTCCAATTTGCCTTGATTCATGGACCTGATATTCCAGGTTCCTATGCAATATTGCTCCCTACAGTATTGGACCTTGCTTCTATCACCAGTCACATCCACAACTGGGTATTGTTTTTGCTTTGGCTCCATCCCTTCTTTCTTTCTGGAGTTATTTCTCCACTGATCTCCAGTAGCATATGGGCATCTACTGACCTTAGGAGTTCCCCTTTCAGTATGCTATCATTTTGCCTTTTATACTGTTCATTGGATTCTCAAGGCAAGAATACTGAAGTGGTTTGCCATTTCCTTCCCCAGTGGATCACATTCTGTTAGACCTTTCCACTATGACCGTCCCATCTTGGGTGGCCCCACACGGCATGGCTTAGTTTCATCGAATTAGACAAGGCTGTGGTCCATGTGATCAGTATTAGCTGATACCAAAGAATTAATCTTATTAATTTTTATTAAAGTATGATGATAGCACTATGTAAGAACATGTTCATAATATTGAGAGATATTTACAGAACAATATGTGGGTGAAATGATATGTCTAGATTGCTTTAGAACAATTCAGAAAATACAAAAATGATTCAAAAGGGGGTAATTAAAGCACATGTGTCCAAAGATTGATAAGTAGGAATCTGAGTGAAGGGTATATAGGGATTCATTTTACTACTCAATCTATGTGTCTGTTTAAATTTTCAAAATACATTTTACAAGAACTAGTTAGCAAAAAAAAAAATTAATAATGACATAGATAATATCAAACTCTGTACCCAATCTACAACAAATTTTGTTGCCTTTAACTTGAAAATACATCCACAATGCATCAGATCTTATCACTTCCATTGCTGCCTCCCTGAATGAAGCCACCTTCATCTCTCAGCAGAACTATTACAGGAGCCTTTTAAGCATCCTCCCTACATCCACAATTTCCCTCAAAATTCAGAACCATCTTTTCAATAAATAAGTTATAATTAACACGTTATTCTGGTGCCCAAAATCCTCTGATTTCTCTTCTCTTGAAAAGTAAAAGTCGAATCTCTTACCTTGTCTTTGAAGCACCTCCATGAACTTTAAAAAAAATATTTTATTTGTTTATTTACTTATGGCTGTGCTTGGTCTTGCCACATAAAGGCTTTCTCTAGCTGTGGTGAGTGGGGAGGGCTACCCTCCTGTTGCCATGTGACAGCTACTCCATGGCAGGGGTTTCTCTTGCTGCAGGTCATGTGCTCTGAGAGGGCACCTGGGCTTTCGTAGTTGCACATAAGCTTAGTTGCCCTGCAGCATGTGGAGTCTTCCTGGACCAAGGATTGAACCCATGTCCCCTGCATTGGCAGGCAGATTCTTAACCACTGAGCTACCAGAGAAGTCCTCAGTGAATTTGTTTTCATGCATGCTCTTTGAACTCATCTCCTACATTCTCCACTTTCATTCACTCTGTTTCAGCCTCAATAACCTCCCTGCTATCACTCAAAAAAAAGTTAAAGAAGGAACAGAAGACTTTGAATTTGTTCTTTCTTCCCTTTACACAGAAAACTCTTAGCCCAGGTGGCCACACGGCTGCCTTCCTCAATCTCTGCTCACGCGTCACATGAGCAGAGAAACTTTCCTTGACACCCATAGGAACTAGCACCATCCCACCGACACCTGGCACGCTCTGCTCCCTTTCACCTGCTCTTTCTTCCTGTCCTTCGTCATCGGACATGTTATGTGCTTTTTTTGCCTCCTCTGGCTAGACTGCAAGTTCCTTAGGAGCAGGGTCACAGTTGTGTTTCCTGTGGAATCCCCAGCACCTCGGATACTGTATGGCTCACAGCAGGCTACGAAAGTCATGTTCATTATGAAAAATGAGTCAGTTGGGTCACAGTACTACCTTTAATTGTGAATATAGAAATCCAGCTTAGGCCCATGAACGAAAGGATTCTGTATCCCTCGCACCCTAAAATAGTGTTACCCACCCAGTGGCAGGATAGAGAAGCCATGACTAATTGAATTCATTCACTATTGCATGGCAACAAGATTAGGATACAGAGGAGACAGGATCTCAAATAAAGGACGGGCAGGCCCCGTGGGACTCCCCACTGAGTCCAGCCATTCTGCAGGCAGATGATTCACCCCTCCCCAGGCAGGGAGGCGTGAAGCTGGGGGTGGGGAACTCCCATGTTTTCTTCCTAATATAGTCAGGAGGGCCAAGTTCCTTTTTGTGGGCCAAGAGAGAAATACTGGGAAAGGGAAAGAACATTTCCTACCACAATGAAGATAACAGTTATGACTATAATAATAAAGAAGACCATGACGAGCCTTTTTCCATCCCCAATTCCCTCTGAAGCCTATCAGAAACAAACTAGATTGTGATCTGAAAACCTCTTGTTCAATGATCCTTAGTTTTATAATTTTGTTTATTCTCTTTTTATGTGCATGAATTATGGAATAATATATTCTTTGATATCCCAAATAAGGTAAAATAAATGTATGCATTCATCAAAAAAACAAAACAAATTAGGTTATGGGAATTTTTTTTCTTCTCCACCTACCACAGTTTCCATCACTGGTACTCTAAGCCCAGGAACTCTGTCTACCCACTAACAGATATGCATGCAAAGAGGACTGGGTGTGTTGTATGAAGGGAGATGATGATCATTTCTGAGAAAGATATAGCTATATGTTAGGTAGGACAGTGATGGTTAGAATTTGTGCTAACTATACACTTGAGAATTTTCTACCAAGCCTGATAAACATTAGAAATGAAAGTGAAAGTCACTCAGTGGTGTCCGACTCTTTGCAACCCCATGGACTGTAACTTGCCAGGCTCCTCTGTCCAGGGAATTCTGTAGGCAAGAATACTGGAGTGAGTAGCCGTTTCCTTCTCCAGGGGTCTTCCCAACCCAGAGATTGAACCGAGGTCTCCTATATTGCAGGCAGACTCTTTACCATCTGAGCCACCAGGGAAGCCCATATCACTTACTAACTGTACAACCTAATACAAGTTATTAAAGTATTATTCTTTGTCTTAGCTGTAAAACAGATAAAGAATAATACCTCCTTCATAAAGTTTTTCTGAGGAATATTTATATTTGTATAATATATTTATATGACACCTAGAAAAGAGTCTGGCACTTGCAAGGTATGTGCATGTGCATATATTAATTATCAATTTAAAGATTTCTACAATCTAAATTTAAATGATGTTTTATGAGTTTCTAGGAGATATGATTGTATATTTGCTTGACAAATAATGAAATATTTTTCCTTGGAGCAATGATAAAGAGAAATTGTGTGTTACAATTATTAATACAGGCGCTCTGGTGTAACCAATGGAAAGTGGCAGTGCTCTTATATTTTATTCCTCCATTAACAAATAAAATGTATTCAGTCCACTTAATTCTTTGGTGAGTATTCAGTGGTGAAAGAATAAGACTCATGTAGTAGCACAAGATTTCATTAAAGATAAGTTTTACGCTGTCTTTTAATGAAGACATTAGGTAAGACATTGGCAAAAGAGGAGATATAAGACAGTAGGTGGAATCAAATGCATAAGTTCCATCTGAAACTGAGCTATTTGCAAAGATACTTAATTTTTGCAATTTGTTAAAAAAAAAAAAAGTGAGACATTAGGTGCTGGATACTACTCATTAGCTCTAGAATTCTAGCCTAGGATTCATCCTATTCAATATTTGCCGTTAATGATTTGGATCGAGACTAAGATGGCATGCATGCCTAATTTGCCAGTACCACAAAGAATGGAAGATAATGAATAGCACTGATGGTCAACTAGAGAACTAAAAAAGCAGGACAGCCTGGAATGCTGGACTAAATCAAAACTAGCTATAATAAAAGATGAATGTAGAATGATATTTATAAAAATGTAGAATGATGTAAGTAGCAAATCACCATATAGTGGTTAATCATTCATCTAAGCCCTTTGTTAGGAGATACAGATACAAAAAAATGAAAAATATTTTATCCCAGTTCCTCATAATATTCAGTTTAATTGAGTGTGTGTGCTTAGTCACTCAGTCGAATCCAACTCTTTGCAACCCCATGGACTGTAGCCCATGGGATCCATGAGCTATAGCATTGGAGCCTACAGGTTCCTCTCTCCATGGAATTTTCCAGGCAAGAATACTGGAATGGGTTGCCATTTCCTCCTCCAATAACTGAGGAGAGAGAATCATAAAAAGTGCAGTGATAGGTGTATTCACACAAGCACAGAGAAGTAACACCTAACTCATCCAATGGGGAAAGTGAAAGTTGCACAGTCCTGTCCAGCTGTTTGCAACCCCATGGACTATATAGTCTACGGAATGCTCCAGGCCACAATACTGCAATATGTTCCTTTCTCCAGGGAATTTTCCCAACCCAGAGATCGAACCCAGGTCTTCCACATTGTAGGAGGATTCTTTACCAGCTGAGCCACCAGGGAAGCCCATCCAACGGCGAGTGAAGGGATAAAGGAAGGTGTTCCAGTGAAATAGGCTCTCAAGCTAAGCAGGGGTTTTTTTCCAGCCAAAGGACACGATCTGACAGAGACATGCATTGAAAACCAATATGGTGTATGCAGAAAAATGCAGGCACTGAAATGCAGTGCAGGAAATGAGAGATGGTACTGGAGAAGTAGAGTGAACCAAGGGGACCCTGTCATATAAAGGAACAGGATTTCGTCACTTAAGCACGAACACCTGAAGCAGAAATTCAGCCAGGAAGCAGCAAGTTCAGACTTGCATTTCACATGATCATTCAGGAAGCAACATGGAGGGTGATTGTGATAGGCAAAGAAGGAGAAAAAGACAAAGGAGAAAACTGGAGCCCAGACCCAGGTGAGAGGAGCCAACGATTTTATCAACAGTTAGTCTAGTGTTACTGTGGGTACTCCAGGTTTTAAGAGCCATTAAGAGGAACAGAAATCCATAGATAAACCAGAAAAGATGGTTAGAGAAACAGGAGAAAAACTTTAAGGATCTTGGGCCGTGAAAGCCATGGAAACAGAGTTATAAGAAGGAAGAGTGATATTTATGTATCCAATATCACATATATGATAAGGACTTTAAAATGACCTTCAAATTTCACAATCAGACCAATTGTGAGACTTAATAGGGACAATTTCGGTAGAGTGGTTGAGAGGGAAGACAAATTAAAGTATACTTTAAAAAATAAATGATAAGCGAGGGTACATGCACTTTTTTAAAGACACTGGTCGTAAAAGAAAGGAGAGAGATAAGGTAGTTGCTAAAAGACAGATTGTTTCATTTGTAATGGAAGAGATTTGAAACAGTTTAGAAGCAAAAGTGGCAAAGCCAGAAAAAGAGAGAGAGAGGGAAAAAAAAAAAAAAGAATTAAGGCAAGCTCCCAGAGAGAAAGAAAAGAGTGAATTACATGGGTGGAGAGGTTAGTTTTGATTAAACAAGAGGGTCAACTTAGCTATAAAAATAGGGAGGAGATGAGGGTAAGGTGAAGCTAAGCCAGTGAGTATAGAGAAAGTGTAAAGTGACCAATTTTCTCAATTATATGCTACTGTTGTGATGGTAGTTACATAAGTCCTACATTTCTTGTTTTAAACTCCTACTATAGAATTCAGAAGTCTTAACTTGACAAGATAAAATGAGAAGGATCTTAGGAGCCAACAAGATGATAAAAGTCTTTGCAAAATATAGTCCTTATATACTTCCAGAGAGATGGACATTCAGATCACATTCCAATTATTATGTTCAATTTTCAAGGGCCACATTTTAAAAAGGCGCTGTGAAATATCGTCATAGTCGCAAGAAAATGTTAAGGAATATGACCCCATAAACCTTACTCAACAAAAAACCCTTAAAGGATTTTTGATGATTTTACTCTAACATGTCTTAGAGAAAATCTTTTTGCATCAAGATTACCTCTAGTGGTGAGAATACCATAGGGTATACAAGAATAGAAATATACTGTTGTACATATGAGGTGTATATAATGATATAAACAAATGTTGCCTCAATAAAAAAAAAAATCTAAAATTTTTTTAAAAGGTGGTCGATATTGTTTACCCTAAGAAAGAAAAATTGAGAGATGATGCTGTTGTACAGTACAGGGAATATATTTGCTCTAAAGGGTTCTATGGGGGCCAAGTTTGGATGTGACAAAGAGGTAGGTTTTATCTTAATGGAAGGAAGCACTCATTATGAAAGCCACACAACTCTCCATGACTGAGAGTATATAAGAGTTTAGATGGCCAAAAAAAGCAGGAAGGTTGTAACAGGGACCCTTGCAAGGGGAAAAAGTTGGATATCTCCCAACTCCGAATTTCCATAATTCTATTTTTGAACATTGTTCACTCATCCTTGAGAAGTTATGGGATGAGATATGGAGCGTCTCAGTCTTGGTATCTGGTGGGACAGGAAAGCAGATAAAACTGGAATGTTTAAGGTCTACACAATAGGGATTTGGCAAAGAATTTTTATGTTTTTTTTAACTGCATGAGCAAGTAATTTACTCTTTTAGAGCAATGAAATTCAGAGAATTTCAACCTGTGGTAAGGTTGTTTGAGGATGATGACTGGAACTTTGTCAGGACCTGGAAATTTACAAAATGTTAAAAAAAAAAAAAAGTGCACGAAGGTGGAGGTGTGGGGGTGGGGAGGGGTGTGCAGCTATGTAGAGATGGAGAGAGAAGCATGAAAAAATAAGCACATATCTAATCCAGCATCCAAACAACCAAGTTTACTTCAGGGGAAAGGATAAAGAAAAGAAAGGAAGTTGATGGACTATAAAAGGATCTCGGGCAGCCAGAGAAAAAGGTCATAGATCCAACAGTCCTATGGGAGAGGAGCTGAGTTGCCTGTGGCTGTTTTCCTTTACTCAGTGAGATGATTCCCTGCAGCTAATTCAAAAGCATTGAGCCTAGTTTAAGTGAAAAAGGGAATTTTATAGGGCCACAAGGATGTCCTAAGAAGTAGGACTTTGGGAAAGAACTTGGGAAGGAACTAGGACCAGGAATTAGAATAAGTCAGGAATTTGCATTTCTTATAAGTTCCCAGGTGAGGTCCACATGGCAGAACCAAGGACCTCGCTTTGATAGCTGCTGCTTCAAGTTTGTGAAGCATCTTTATAGGGATTATGTTATTTAATCCTTGCCATAACTCCATGGAGGAGGTCTCATTATTCTCATTTTGGGGGAAAGGAAGCAAAGGAATAAAGAATTTCAACACCCAAGCTCTTACAGCTTCATACCAGCAAAAAGACAGGAATCTGGTTCTTCTATTGCCAAATTCCATTTTTCTCTCTACCCCTTAGGCTGTTTGATGAGATTAATGACCAATATCTACCAGAATTTGGTGAAAATAGTTAATAGCACATTACTAATTCCACTTGTTCAGTTATAACACAGCTAGTGGAAATGTTGTTATGCTTTTTAGGGACAATGGCTGCTATATTTTTATACAGCTAAGAGTGGGATTCAAAGCTATTTCCTTATTAGTTTCATATGCTTTTATATCAGAACGCAAGTGCTACAAACCTAAAGAGAGCACTGGGACAGATACATTAATAGACAAATTAAATCCCCTGTAGTTTTGCTGGCTTCTTTTCCTTTTCAGCAACTTTTTCCCTCTATCTTCTACCAGCAATCATAATTACATTAGAACGGCATTAATATTGTGTCAATGAAAATAATCAGTAATCAGTCAATAATAAGAATAAGCTCAGTTCAGTTCAGTCGCTTAGTCATGTCCGACTCTTTGTGACCCCATGAATCGCAGCACGCCAAGCCTCCCTGTCCATCACCATCTCCCAGAGTTCACTCAGACTCACGTTCATCGAGTC
>SJYT01029463.1:0-10671 GCA_006410635.1 Cephalophus harveyi | reverse complement strand
TCACGGTTCACGTATTGCTGAAGCCTGGCTTGGAGAATTTTGAGCATTACTTTACTAGCATGTGAGCTTTACACATGGACATCACCAGATGGTCAACACCGAAATCAGATTGATTATATTCTTTGCAGCCAAAGATGGAGAAGCTCTTTACAGTCAACAAAAACAAGACCAGGAGCTGACTGTGGCTCGGATCATGAACTCCTTATTACCAAATTCAGACTCAAATTGAAGAAAGTAGGGAAAACCATTAGACCATTCAGGTATGACCTAAATCAAATCCCTTAGGATTATACAGTGGAAGTGAGAAATGGATTTAAGGGCCTAGATCTGATGGATAAAGTGCCTGAAGAACTATGGAATGAGGCTCATGGACATTGTACGGGAGACAGGGATCAAGACCATCACCATGGAAAAGAAATGCAAAAAAGCAAAATGGCTGCCTGGGGAGGCCTTACAAATAGCTGTGAAAAGAAGAGAAGCAAAAAGCAAAGGAGAAAAGGAAAGATTTAAGCATCTGAATGCAGAGTTCCAAAAATAGCAAGGAGAGATAAGAAAGCCTTCCTAAAAAAAAAAAAAGAAAGCCTTTTCAGTGATCAATGCAAAGAAATAGAGGAAAACAACAGAATGGGAAAGACTAGAGATCTCTTCAAAAAAATTAGAGATATCAAGGGAACATTTCAGGCAAAGATGGGCTCAATAAAGGACAGAAATGGTCTGGACCTAACAGAAGCAGAACATATTAAGAAGAGGTGGCAAGAATACACGGAAGAAATGTACAAAAATGATCTTAACGACCCAGATAATCACGATGGTGTGATCACTCATCTAGAGCCAGACATCCTGGAAGGTGAAGTCAAGTGGGCCTTAGAAAATATCACTACGAACAAAGCTAGTGGAGGTGATGGAATTCCTGTGAAGCTGTTTCAAATCCTGAAAGATGATGCTGTGGAAGTGCTGCACTCCATATGCCAGCAAATTTGGAAAACTCAGCAGTGGTCACAGGACTGGAAGAGGTCAGTTTTCATTCCAATTCCAAAGAAAGGCAATGCCAAAGAATGCTCAAACTACTGCACAATTACCGCACAATAAGAATAAAGAAGAGTTTTATTTGAGCCAAACTGAAGACTATATAGCCCAGTAGTCAACTTCGCTCCCAAGAAGCCTGGTTTTCAGCACAGTTTTATATCTTGTCAAAACAAAGTTTAAACAAGTCAGGGATACATATCTTCAAGATTTCCAAAAAAAAAAAAACATGTCCACAGTGGGTCAGTATGACCTTGGTGCCTGGAAGGGAAGGATCACAAGCATTGTTGTCCCGGGAAGGGGAACATTTAATCCTTCGTTTTAACGTGGACATTCTTTACTTCAGATTGACGTGTCATTTTCTTTAGTAATTAAAGCAAATGTGTAGTGTCTGTTTGATAGGCAAGAAAATAAGCTGTTTTAGTTAGCATGAAATTCAACTTAACTTTTGTCCAGTACTCTTGCCTGGAAAATCCCATGGACAGAGGAGCCTGGTAGGCTGCAGTCCATGGGGTCGCTAGGAGTCGGATACGACTGAGTAACTTCACTTTCACTTTTCACTTTCATGCATTGGAGAAGGAAATGTCAACCCACTCCAGTGTTCTTGCCTGGAGAATCCCAGGGACACGGGAGCCTGTTGGGCTGCCGTCTCTGCAGTCGCACAGAGTCGGACACAACTGAAGCTACTTAGCAGCAGCAACAGCAGTATAAGTCAAAATGACTTCTCCATACCTCAATTCATGAAAATTTCTCTTTTTAGTTGCTCTCAATTAAAATAAGTTCTGTGTGGAAGTTTCCTTTGCAAAGCCAACTTCTTTATTCTGGTCCTTCATAAGTTTCAGGAAACCATTATCAAAAAGTGGTCAAGATATTCAGGGTATTTTTCAAGACTATTTATTTTCTAACTTAAGGTTGGGCCTGATTTTTAGTAATCTGATTAAAAAAAAAAAGCTACATATTTGAACTGTATAACCACATAGTTTAAGAACAGCAAACATCGTCTTTCTGGAAACTTGCAAATGTTACTAAAGGGGTAGGATGGGTAAGAAGAGCTGATAGAGGGGTCTTCAGGCCCTAGTTTCTAGAATGTCCAGTTTCAGCTTCAGTTTTTTTAATTTAAAGGTAATTTGATGAATGCATATGGAATCTAGAAAGATGGTACTGATGAACCTATCTGCAGGGCAGCAATGGAGACCAAAGACATAGAGAACAAACTCGTGCACACAGTATGGGGGGGAGAGGGTGACACAAATTCACCTTTTCCATTCAGAGTAGAATGGAAACATATACATTACCCTGTGTGAAATGATAGCCAGTGGGGATTTGCCGTGTGACACAGGGAGCTCAGCCCAGTGCTCTGTTAAACCTAGAGGGGTGGGATGGGGTGGGAGATGGGAGGGAGGTTCAAGAGGGAGGGGACATATGTATCCCTGTGGCTAAATCATGTTGACGTACGTCAGAAACTAGCTCAATATTGTAAAGCAAGTATCTTCCAATGGAAAAAGAAAAAAATATGATAATTTAATGAAGGATAAAACTTCCCAGGTGGCGCTAGCTGTAAAAGCCCACCTGCCAACGCAGGAGACATAAGAGATGCAGATTCGATCCCCGGGTCTGGAAGATCCCCTGGAGGAGGGCACAGCAACCCACTCCAGTATTCTTGCTTGGAGAATCCCATGGACAGAAGAGCCTGGGGGGCTACAGTCAACAGGGTCATGAAGAGTCGACACAACTGAAGTGACTTAGCACGCAAAACTGCACTATCAAGCAACTTTCATAAAAACAAACACAATTCTTTAAGGACACGTAGAATGTAAACAATCATAAGAAACAACTAAAGCCAGTAAGTTCAGAAGAGTTTCTAGCCTTGTAAAAGTGGTTTATGAACCAGCTTTATGAAGGCTGGTTCTGCAAATTTTCATTTAATAAGCATTTATTTGGTATGCATTTTGTGTGAGATGCTTTGCCAGCATTGAATCACCACACCACAGCAAGCAGGACCAAAGTCCACATCAAGGCCATGGATAAAAAGCGAATTATGCTGCCAGACTCTGCAGCCTTGAATCTGTACTGCCCATGGCCCTTGAATTCCTACCTGGCCCAAAGAGCTTGGACATTTCAAGCCCAGAATTGGAGTAAACGTCAGCATGAAACTGTTATCTTCTCCAGGGTTCCAGAAAGGTATGTATGACATTGTCCTTACAAAAACTCTACAACCACTTGGGGCATGCGCGGGATGCCCACATAGCACTGTCATGCCATATCTGCGCACAGACCACAGCCTGCCATGCCAAAATGCAAGAATATCAGAAGGAGAAACTATAAGAGAAGTTACACCCAAGGAGTTTCAGGACAGAGCAAACAGAATGCAGTCTTAGAGATAGTATGTTTAATTACTCAAGGGATAAAGGAAGAGAAAATAAGGCAAAGAAGAGTAAATGATTATTTTTAAAAAGAAAACAGCAGATTTTAAACATCTAAATAGAAATTCTATGAATAAAAAATTAGACTAAGCACAGCTAAAGAGAAAATACAAATAGATCTGAGAAAATCACCCAGAATACAGGTGAAATATTTAACTGAAACATTAAGTGATGAGAAAATACTATTGAAAATTTAGAGACAGGAAGTATGGAACGAGAAGTTCTAACATATGCTTTAATAGGTATTCCAGGAGAAAATAATACAGGAAATGGTGGAAAAGAATATTTTAAGTGATGCTAACTTCAATATATCCACGAGCATCTAATTCAAAGTGATAGCTTAACATTAAATATAATCAATATAGGCAAGTTCCTCCATCAGTGCATAATAGTGCAAGTGCAGAGCAGGAAGGTTAGCCAGATTCTTCACCTAGTCCTAAAAGTTACCAGAGAGAATGGACAGATGGCCAGCTGAGGAATGAGAGTCAGAGGGACACCAGCTTTCTCACTGGCAACAACCAGAGTCTCCCCTCAGCTAAACTGTCATTTAGAAATGAAGGCAAAAATTGTGACTTTTCTCAGATGTACAAAATATAAACATCTTTACTCCTCACAGGCCCTCATGAAAATACAGAAGGACACACATGAGCAAGAAAGAAAATGAACCCCAGGAGTAAAGGGACCAGAAGCAATTATGAGCAAATCCATCTAAAGAAAATATGTGGACAATTAACATTATACGAGTAATGTTATACAAGTATCGTAGCAACAGTGCGAGAACAGTTTCATACTGTATTATAATTTCATTCTGTAGTATAATTATCTTTAGCAGTTTTCTTTCAAAAACTATGATAATAACAGCAGTTAATAGTTATAGATATTTGTCATGTTTCAGGTGCTATACTAAGATTTTTATGGACTATCTCATTTATTCTCCACAATAATTTTGCAATACTTATCTGCTTGTTCCCATTTTACAGATGTCAAAACTGAGGCATAGAGTAATAATTTTTCCACAGTCATGCAGAAACAAACAATGGAAATGGATTTGTGTTAACCTAAATGTCATTTAGCATTAAAGTGCCAAAACCCAATTTCCTCATCTGTGTGATGAAGAGGTGGATATTTGCTCTGACCATATTTCAAGGTTACATGAAGATGAAATAATGCTATTATCTATTCAAGTGCTTTAGAAATTGTAAGTGCATGTGCTGACCCTTTCCAAACCCATGGACTGTAGCACACCAGGATCCTCTGTCCATGGAATTTTCCAGGCAAGAATACTGCAGTGGGTTGCCATTTCCTCCTCCAGGGGATCTTCCCAATCCAGGGATTGAACCTGAGTCTCCTGCATTGGTAGATGGATTCTTCACCATTGCATCACCTAGAAATTGTAAAGTACTTTACCATTTGAAATTATAATAAAAATAAAATGGGGTATGTGTGTCAAATTAAAAAATAATAATTTGGCCACATAGATAATAGCATTTTAAAATCATCCATTCGAAATATTTCTTTAGAACTTCAGTCGGTAGGTATAATTTGGAAATAGAAAAGATAGTGTTTCAAGTATTTGTTTGCTTACTTGCTTATTTCTAACCCATCTTGATCCAGAAAAGATTTTCAGGCAGCTAACAAAGGTATCCAAAATTATACAGACAAAGGTATACAAAAAAATTTAATATATAAGGATTCATCTAATTTTTCATTTAAAAAATATACTCCAGATTTAATTTCCAAATATACACACCCTTTTCAAGAACAACTTGTTTTTAATTTAAAATGTAACTGTACTCCACATATCCTCTGTTACCACCCCCATCCCAATAGACACGCGAAACAAATTTAAGCAGCAGGAAAATTTCATATTGTCTCTTTTAAAAAATGAAAATTGTTCATTTTCATACTGCTTTGGTATGGTTCAAGTTAATGATGTGCTAATGTGATATGAAAGGAGTAACTCCTGCAGTTCTAACAGCCTAATTGGGCCACTGACATCACAACAGTATAACTAAAGTGTTGGATTTTACTCCATTTCCGTAAGTGAATGGAATCTGAGACTCATTGCATGTTAATTGCTGCAGTTTAGTAGGTCCCTTATTTATTTTGGATAAGCATTTCATTGGCAAATAAAGAATTAAGTGAGAAAATGAGCCAGAATTCGACAGACACTGGTAAAGAGTGATTTCTTTTGGCTCCCATAATAAATAGGGACTTTTTAAGCCTATAGAAAATGAGAACAGATGTGGATAATAACACAATTTGTTACTTATGAAAGCAAGGTTTTTCTGAAGATTTGGGAATTATCATGAGAACTATTCATTCAAACTCAAAAAATCCATAAGTATTAATATCAGGATGGAAATATTTGCACTATAATTTGAAACATAAAGACTATTTACCCATCATGCCTTTGAAAAATTCAGATCACCCTGAATCCTTATGAACTCTGTGTCATCAGATGATTCAGAGAGGGTCTCTGAAATACAATTCTCAAGCATGTTAGGAAAAACACTCTTGGTAAAAGAAAGCATGTACATTGTTCTGTCTGTATCTACCCTGGCTTTTATGACTTATAAAAAGAGGACTGAGCATGATATCAAGAAAACTGAGCTTGCATATCGGCCTTGCCACTTAATAGCCAATGTGATTTCAGATCTCTTTAAAGATGAAGTTACATTTTCTACATCTGTAAAATGACCATAATGGACGCTCCTAAAAAGGGTAATTTGAAGATAAAGTGACAGTAGAGTCTCAGCTCAGTTCAGTGACTTGGTCGTGTCTGACTCTTTACAACCCCATGGACTGCAGCACCCCAGGCTTCCCTGTCCATCACCAACTCCCGGAGCTTGCTCAAACTCATGTCCATCGTGTTGGTGATGCCATCCAACCATCTCATCCTCTGTCGTCCCCTTTTCCTCCTCCCTTCAATCTTTCCCAGCATCAAGGTCTTTTCCAATGAGTCAGTTCTTTGCATCAGGCGGCCAAAGTATTGGAGTTTCAGCTTCAACATCAGTCCTTCCAACGAATATTCAGGACTGATTTCCTTTAGGATAGACTGGTTGGATCTCCTTGCAATCCAAGAGACTTTCAAGAGTCTTCTCCAACACCACAGTTTAAAAGCATCAATTCTTCAGCATTCAGCTTACTTTAGAGTCCAAATCTCACATCCATACATGACTACTGGAAAAAGCATAGCTTTGACTAGATGGACCTTTGTTGGCAAAGTAATGTCTCTGCTTCTTAATCTGCTGTCTAGGTTTGTCATAGCTTTTCTTCCAAGGGACAAGTGTCTTTTAATTTCATGGCTGCACTGACCATCTGCAGTGATTTTGGAGCCCAAGAAAATAAAGTCTCTTATTGTTTCCATTGTTTCCCCATCTATTTGCCACAAAGTGATGGGACCAGATGCCATGATCTTAGTTTTCTGAATGTTGAGTTTTGAGCCAACTTTTTCACTCTCTAGTATCCAGTTAATTAAATCTGAATAGAACTGAGGATATTCCACACAAACTTTAATAATTAACTTTATTCACTCTGGGAATTCTGCTTTGACCTGCATGGAATCGATGACATCTTTGGTGGAAATCAAATGACAGGTCAAAAACATATACACTGTCTCCACTTTGCCAGTCATGATAGCTATGGTTGTATGGAACTAATTGAAGATATGAAAGTGGAGTGAAAGTGTTAGTTGTGTCCAGCTCTTTGTGACCTCACAGACTGTAGCCCACCAGGCTCCTCTGTCCATGCAGTTCTCCAGGCAAGAATACTGGAGTGGTTAACCATTTCTTTCTCCAGGGGATCTTCCCAACCCAGGTCTTCCACATTGCAGGCAGATTCTTTACTGTCTGAGTCACCAAGTCAAGCTCTTATGGCATATTGGTTCATTCTTTTAATGAGCTTTGAGCAATGGTCACTAAGCATATTTAATTGTTAAAATAGACTGCATCATTCTATCATTCTTGTCATAAAGAATATTGTCTGGGCTCCTTCTGAGAGGGACACAATAAACTATTGGTTTAATAAAAAATCATCAAGCCATTACACTGTAGAAACACCCACAGAGCAGAAAGACCTGTCCAGAGCATCTCAGCAATCATCTATTCCCAGGCTCTGCTGAGTCCAAGACATCATAGGAGGTGCTTGGGCAGTCCTGGGAGGTGGTGAGAGGGGAGGTCGAGGGGTTGGCTCCTGCTCCACTTGCTAGATTTAACCCTACCAGCTCTGCTTTTATCATTTTCCAAACACTGACTTTTTGTTTAAGACTTCATTTACACAAAGGGTTGGGTTACTGTAAAAATGTTTAACCAGCTGATCTAGTCCAATTTTCTTATTTTAGAGATGAGGAAATTGAAGGTGGGAAAGATGACACAAATATCCCTCAAAAGTCAATCCTCCAATCAGGACCAAATAAAATTCATCCAGATCCCCAATCTAGGTTATTTCCACCACGCTGTCCTTGCAATAAGATTTATCCCCATCCACTATTGAATGCTGAGTTCTGTGCTAGTTATTCTATGTCTGTTTACTAATGAATCCAGCCAAAATCTCTAAATATTTTCATCATTTGAAGATGAGGCTCAAGAATATCAATTTCCCAAGCCTACATTCAAATCCGGTCTAACTCCCAATCTTGTATTTGCCAAGTTTCACTAAACTTAGAGGCTTTTTATCAGACATCAAAACAACAGGCCATTATAAAGCAGCCCAGACGAACAAATAAGTAAATGTTGGATATTTAACTACCAATTCTTGGCTCTACTCTTTATGTGTACTTTATAAAAATTGAGGTACGATGCATATGGATGTAGAAAGGCTAAACGAAACCTTATTTGAGAATTGCTCTTGTCTCTTTCTGGACTGAGATTATCAAAAACCCCTCTTATTTTATGTTGGTTCTTTAATTTATTAGACTAAGCATGTGCCTTTTCCATTCTTTTTCGTATCATATATCACACATTTACACATATTAATTTTTTTTCCTCATTCGAAAAGTCTGCTGCTCATATTACAAGTCAGATTTTTACATGTGCTCATAAGAGGGGAATAATGCAAAGATGTTTCCCCCTGGTATTGTCATTTTTTCAAGTTTCATGTTTAAAGCAGTTTCTTTGCCTTGTGTATTCTCCAACACAGCTAAGTAATGTAGTTTTCAGTGCAATGAGAAGCCTGCGCACAGCAACAAAGATCCAGCGCAATCAATAAATATATAAATAACTTTATTTTAAAGAAGAGGCTAGAGGTCAAAGTTATTTTTAAAAAAAGAGCACAGAGGAATCTTAGGGCAGTGAAATTATTCTGTGTGATATTAAAATGGAAGATAGATCCTGTTATACATGTGTCCAAACCCATAGAATGTTCAATACTAAGAGTGAATGAACCCTGATGTAAACGATGGTTTTGGATAATTTTGATGGAGGTTTATCAGCTGTGACAAGTGCACGGTTCTGATTGGGGGTGTTTATAGTAGGAAAGGTTGTGCCTGTGTGGGAGGAAGGGCTATATGGGAACTCTGTGTACTTTCCACTCAATTTTGCTATGAACATAAAACTTTCCTGAAAAATAGGGTCTATTTAAAAAGGAGGAAAATGCAACACCTAGGCCCAGGAATCTAGACAAACTTTATACAACCTCTATACCTTCCTAAGATATTTTATTAAAATAGAAAACCGAATTTGAGAAAACAGATAATTACCTGAACAAAAACCATGCAGCCAGGATTGTGTAAAATACGCTTGGAGAGTAGTAAGAGGCAGGAAGTGGGAACGTCTCACCATCCCAGACTGCTGGCAACACCTGAATAGCAGGCAAATTAGACCAAATGTGTGGTGTCACCAATTAGGTATAGAAATTTGCAGTATCAGCTAAGGAGCTCAAACTTAGAGAAAGCAATAAAAATTCTGTGCAGGAGAGTGAGATGGGGAAGGCTGTCCTTGAAGAAAATGTGTCTGGTGGCCTGAGTGAGATAGAAGGAAGGTAGGAGAAACCAGAATCAAGGCAATGAAATAGTAAGTTATTATAATAGCCTAGGAGTAAGGGGGTCGGGGACTAAATTGGGATACTAGCAATGCAAATGAGGGAAGAAAGCAGCCATTGGAGAGACACTGTAGGCAGCGAATTTACAAGACTGCTTGACTGATTTGATAAGAGTTAAGAAGAGAAAAGAGAAATCAAATATGCACGTCTTCATGCTGGGATAACAGTGGTACAATCTTCTCACCACTGACTTTAATCCCTCCCTTGCCAAGAGTTTTCTCCTCTGCCTTTAAACTCGCCTATGCTTGAATTAGCATAAATATTTGGAAAAGGTAAAAAACATTTATCCTCAAAATGTTCTTGAGGTAAGCCATTTCTGAAATATGAACCTGTTTGCCATCCAAAACTCAATTTACATTCAAACTATGGTTTAAACACTCGGTCCAAACATGACAGATGTTAGAATCAATTGGTTTGCAAGTCTTTTTTTTTCATCAGCTTCAATAAACAAAATCTGAAATTGTCATGTCAAGTATATTTACCAAATCTATGCAATGCATATGGACTTCTATAAAGTTAATTGAAAATTAAACTCTTGGCCTTTAGGAGTTTAAAAAAGGGGGGGTAATTTTTTAAAGGGGGAGGCTTTAAAATTGGCAAGAATAGACCAAAAGCAAAGCAAAACAAAACAATTAAACAAACAAAAATACCCTATACAGAGCAAAAAAAGAATTGTTTCTTGTCACTACCTCTCTAAAAAATTTTCCCAAGTTTTTGCCTAAGGTTCCAAAAGAAATTTAAGATTGTAATCCTAAAATCACATAGCTTTTTAAAATCAGATCCTATAAATTACATAGAAAAGCTTGATATAATATTGTATTCTAATTCAATGATTTGAAGTAACTACTTTATTGGTTCATAGTATCCCTAGATTAGATAACTCTAATGTGCTAGAATCTGCTAAAGGTGATACTGTAAAGTGAAATGAGCTTGACACTATTTCTATAGATTATAATAAACAACAGGGCTTTCCAGGTTTTGCAAGTGGTAAAGAAAGAAAAGAAAGACAGCGCTAAGTTGTCTCCAACTCTTGCAATCCCATGAACTGTAGCCTACCAGGAACCTGCCTGCCAACACAGGAGATTCAAGAGATGCTGGTTCAATCCCTGGGTCAGGAAGATCCCCTGGAGGAGGACACAGCAACCCACTCCAGTATTCTTGCCTGGAGAATCCCATGGACAGAAGA
>SJYT01029459.1:160078-261875 GCA_006410635.1 Cephalophus harveyi | reverse complement strand
GGTTAAAACATGCAGTAGAATAGTAAGACTAGAACCCTTAGTTACAACTGAGGACAAAATGATAACCAAATAAGAAACAAGAAGATATTTCTCATTAGATAGCTAAATCTTCCAGTGAGAGATTGTAGCAGAAGATGTTATATTTGAAGAAATTATTCAGACGACTTGTTCCTTTTTCTCTGGTAGACCAATTTCTTTGTTTCTTTTATACCTTCTTCAGCTGATTTTAAGGTTTTTACTCTGAAGTGCCTAGCATGAATGCAGTGCTCTGAAAGGTTTTAGACGACGCATTACACTTGATTGACACTTTCCTCAAAGTTACCTATTTATATATGTAAATACTGGTCTCACACTTATTGGTACAGACTGGCTCCAAATTCAGAGCCATTAATGCCAAGGACTATGTTTTAAGCATCACTCTATCGTTGATGCTGAAAATACTCGATGGGACATCTCCGGCCCTAAGATATGCATCAAATGGAGGAACACCGAGTCTATTCACTTTTCTTGTAGTTTAACCTATTGAAGTATAGGGGATTCCTAGGTGGCGCTAGTGGTAAAGAACTCACCTGCCAATGCAGGCAGAAGAGACTCAGGTTCAGTCCCTGAGTACAGAAAATGTCCCGGAGAAGGGCATGGCAACACACTCCAGGTTTGTGCCTGGAGAATCCAATGGACAGAGGAACCTTGACAGGCTACAGTCCATAGGGTGGCAGGGTCAGACACTGAAGTGACTTAACAGGCACATTGAAGTATAGTTGATTTACAATGTTGTGTTAATTTCTGCTGTACAGCAAAATGATTCAGTTATATATATATATTATATATATATATATTATTTTCCATAATGCTTTGTCATAGGATATTGAATATAGCTCCTTGTGCTATACAGTAGGACCTTGTTGTTTATCCATCCTAATATAACAGTTTGCATCTGTTTCTCCCAAATTCCTAATCCTTCCTTCTTCCCTCTCTCTCCTCCTTGGTAACAAGAAGTCTGTTCTCTATGTCTGTGAGTCTGCTTCTGCTTCATAGATAAGTTCATTTGTGTCAAAGTTTTAGATTCTACATATAAGTATTATCACATGGCATATGTCTTTCTCTTTCTGACTGACTGCACTTAGTGTGGTAATTTCTAGATGCAGTCACAGTGCTGCAAATGGCATTATTTCATTCTCTTGCGATAGCTAAGTATATTCACTTTTGTTCCTACTTTTTCACCCAGGAATTTTTTTATTTTCTTATATGCTATGCTATTTTTAGAGTCCTTAAAGTGTCCCAGATGCTCACGGATATCCTCTATGCTAAACTGGAGCATTCCCTTTGCATTTTATTTGGTATCACCACCTCTGTTGTATACGCTCATATTTTGTCACCTAGATTCTGACAGATATCATGTCCAGCACTTGTGAAAGGACAGAATCTGCCATTAGGCATCTTATCTCCACCAGATACTGCCAACACTAAAATAAGAATCCTAGCTAGAAATACCAGAGCAGACAGAAGTTCCTGTAAAGTAAAACTTGCATCTTATTAACTGGATGTGCATAGTGTCTAGATCTCTTCCTCCCTATAAAACCCATGATCTTTAATACATAGTAGGTTATCAAGAAAGACAAGAGTAATCATCTAGCCATTTCCACAACATAAAGACGATAGATTTTGGCAACATTTCCTAATGATCTTATCTTCTTGTGGAAGATTAGCTTCTTATAATATTTAGAACTTACTAATTAAATGAGTCCAAGAAATACCTTCTGACAGTTTAGAAGGTTAAAAATTAGATCAGCATTTTCAAAATTGATGTTGGTTTGGTACATGATAATAACTTCCAGAAATCCATTTGATAGAAGGAAATTGTTGCCATTTAAAAATATTATTTGATGAAATGTGTTTGTGAAGCACTCTATTATTGTATATCTCCCTCCTGGATATTCAAACGGAACATGCATAAAACAATAATTTTAAGATTTCCTACACCAAAAACATCTACTGACTTAACAGAGCGTTTCTAACATTAATTTGAGTATGGAAGATATTTTTGAATCACTGTTTCATTGAATGGGCATTGGCGAATTCAGGCTAAAAATGATAGTGAATATGCTTAAAAATGGCTGCTGTCAATAGAAAACATTAAATCAAAATTATACAATTTCTACATATAACCCACGGAAAGGTAATGATTCATATTATAATTTTCTAAAGCTTACAAATATAACAAAAAGGCTCTCTCCATAAAAGTGAAGAATTATAAAGAACTGTGTATGTCTTGTAGAAGAAAAAAGCATAAAGAGAAATAAATGTCAAGGTACATTTAATACAGATCTTTGCCCCTGTTGCTTGTTTGAAAACATACATTTCATCTGAATACTCTTTTCTAAAGAGGAGAACAATATACCAAGAAACAAACAAACAAACAAAACAAACAAACAAAAAAAACAGGTAGTAAATCGACTGCCTTAGCATTTACAGGAGGATAAGGAGAATATACAGACTTCTTTAGATTTTTTTTAGAGCAACACTGAAGATGGATGAAAACTGTGAAAAAAGACTAGGGGCCAAGAAAGAACAGAAAATTATTTTGCTTTTGTCAAAAGAGTGGGGTAGAAAATGGAATCAGTAGTAGATACCTGGAGAGTTAGTGAATTTCAGGTCATGTAAAGTCTTGTTTACCATCCAGAGGTACTTGTTCTCCATTGTCAAGGCCTTGGGAAGAAACTCAGGGGTTAGTAGAAGGGCTTGATGACATCGATTTGTAGAAAACTCACACTGAAAGCATAAAGCTTCAGTGAACAAAGGGAACCACTGAGACAGGAACTGTGATTTGAGTGACCCTGAGGTATAGTTAAAGTGACCAGTTGTGAGGCTTGAGGAATAGGAGGGTAGTCTGAGATCTGGCCTAGTGACTGGATGATAGTACTATTGATGAAGATTGTTAGGATGCAGAACATGTATAAGATGAGTGGGGAATAGTGGTATCCAGTAAGGTCAGGGAGAGATTTTAGTAGCTTGTAAAAAACACAGATATGACCCGCCACCAGATATATGTGAATATCTAGAAAGCAAGGTGAGGAATAAAGGCTGCAGCTACACTGTTAAGAATAACTAATGCATAAGCAGCATGTGATTTCAGAGATAAAAAATACTAACAGAGACAGAAGGAACCATCATATTGAGAAGGAACCATCACAGAGAGAAGAACCAAAGGATAAAGATATCAAGCATAGAGAAGCATTATAGAAAGTGTATTATGAAGCTACCTCAGCAAAGATATAGGGTATGATCAATTCATCAAAGGTTAGCTGAATTTGGCAATTAGAAACTCACTGATACTTTGTATAAAGAATTCTGAATTTGCAGTAAAGAAAAACTATGTTGTTGGTCACACTGAACTACTTCAGGGCTTTCCATATGCCAGGACTCTTACCTTCCTCTGCTAGGTCAGCTATGGTGGCTGTGAAAATCCTAAACCCCAAGGCTGAGGTGGCCTGAGCCCAAGAAGCATTGGTGGTCAATATCAGTGCAGTGCAGGGGTTCAAGGGATGTAGGACGTGCTGAGGATCAACTTGGAACCTAAGGGCACCATGAAGATGCTTGCTTCTGGTGCCGGAGACATCAAGCTACTAAAGATGGAAATGTGCTTCTGCATAAATTGCAAATTCAACACCTAACAACCTCCTTAACAGCGAAAGTAGCAACTGCCCAGGATGACAAAACTGTAGATGGTATACTTCCAATGTCCTAATCATTAGAGAGCTCCTAAAGCTTCTTCCTCTGCTAGGTCAGCTATGGTGGCTGTGAAAATCCTAAACCCCAAGGCTGAGGTGGCCTGAGCCCAAGCAGCATTGGTGGTCAATATCAGTGCAGTGCAGGGGTTCAAAGGATGTAGGGCGTGTTGAGGATCAACTTGGAACCTAAGAGCACCATGAAGATGCTTGCTTCTGGTGCTGGAGACATCAAGCTACTAAAGATGGAAATGTGCTTCTGCATAAATTGCAAATTCAACACCTAACAACCTCCTTAACAGCGAAAGTAGCAACCGCCCAGGATGACAAAACTGTAGATGGTATACTTCCAATGTCCTAATCATTAGAGAGCTCCTAAAGCGCATGGCAGAAAGTGAAAAGGAACTAAAAAGCCTCTGAATGAAAGTGAAAGAGGAGAGTGAAAATGTTGGCTTAAAGCTCAACATTCAGAAAACGAAGATCATGGCATTTGGTCCCATCACTTCATGGGAAATAGATGAGGAAACAGTAGAAACAGTGTCAGACTTTATTTTGGGGGGCTCCAAAATTACTGCAGATGGTGACTGCAGCCATGAAATTAAAAGACACTTACTCCTCGGAAGGAAAGTTATGACCAACCTAGATAGCATATTAAAAAGCAGAAATATTACTTTGCCAACAAAGGCCCATCTAGTTAAGGCTATGGTCTTTCCAGTGGTCATGTATGGATGGGAGAGTTGGACTGTGAAGAAAGCTGAACACCAAAGAATTGATGCTTTTAAACTGTAGTGCTGGAGAAGACTCTTGAGAGTCACTTGGACTGCAAGGAGATCCAACCAGTCCATTCTGAAGGAGATCAACCCTGGGATTTCTTTGGAAGGAATGATGCTAAAGCTGAAACTCCAGTACTGTGGCCACCTCATGTGAAGAGTTGACTCATTGGAAAAGACTTTCATGCTGGGAGGGATTGGGGACAGGAGGAGAAGGGGACGACAGAGGATGAGATGGCTAGATGGCATCACTGACTTGATGGACATGAGTTTGAGTGAACTCTGGGAGTTGGTGATGGACAGGGAGGCCTGGTGTGCTGCAATTCATGGGGTCACAAAGAGTCAGACACGACTGAGCGACTGAACTGAACTGAACTGAAAGCACATGGCTCTCTACATGTTTGAAGATCTTCATCCCAGAATAATTACAAAAGTATTTGAAGCTTCAAAGGAAATGCACTTCAGTTTTTGGAACAAAGTAAACAAAGAGATGGACAAGGAAACACTTATAGATAGATGTGCCCTGGATATCTCTATGAACTAAAGTTCATGCTGACCTTGCTGATGTATTAACAGAGGCTACAGTGAACTCTATTTTGGGCATAAAAAGAAAAGATGAACCTATTGACCTTATCATGGTTGAGATCATGGGGATGAAACATAAACCTGAAACCAATGCTGGCTTAATCAGAGGTCTTATTTTGGACGAGTGGGCATAGCATCCTGATATGAAAAAGAGAGTAAGAGAGGTGTGCATCCTCAGATACAATGTAATGTTATTAGAATATGTAGGAGAAGGGGACGACAGAGGATGAGATGGCTAGATGGCATCACTGACTTGATGGACATGAGTTTGAGTGAACTCTGGGAGTTGGTGATGGACAGGGAGGCCTGGTGTGCTGCAATTCATGGGGTCGCAAAGAGTCAGACACGACTGAGCGACTGAACTGAACTGAACTGAAAGCACATGGCTCTCTACATGTTTGAAGATCTTCATCCCAGAATAATTACAAAAGTATATGAAGCTTCAAAGGAAATGCACTTCAGTTTTTGGAACAAAGTAAACAAAGAGATGGACAAGGAAACACTTATAGATAGATGTGCCCTGGATATCTCTATGAACTAAAGTTCATGCTGACCTTGCTGATGTATTAACAGAGGCTACAGTGAACTCTATTTTGGGCATAAAAAGAAAAGATGAACCTATTGACCTTATCATGGTTGAGATCATGGGGTTGAAACATAAACCTGAAACCAATGCTGGCTTAATCAGAGGTCTTATTTTGGACGAGTGGGCATAGCATCCTGATATGAAAAAGAGAGTAAGAGAGGTGTGCATCCTCAGATACAATGTAATGTTATTAGAATATGGAGAAAAAAACAAACAGGTGAATTCTGTTGTTTTTTGTTTTTTGTTTTTTTAATTACAAGAGTACAGAGGAGAAGGAGAAACTAGTAAGAGCTAAAACAAAATTCACCGAAGACAGAGTCAAAAAATAATAGACCTGAAAAAGAAAGTCTGTAGTGATTCAGATAAAGAATTTGCTGTTCTTCAATGAAAGGAAATTGACACCATTTTCTTAGATGCTTTTCAAAAGAAGGCAGACTAGATCTGAGAAGAGCTAAAAGGAGAAATACGGAAGGGCTGCCTCTTGCTTATGGTGGGCTAGCCCTAAATTCTCTTGGTGGCCCAATCCTGATTGTTTGGGATGTGCAGGACTTGTCTATGAATATCCATAGATTAAATACAAGCCCAGTGTAAAGGTCAGGACCCAACTTGGAGCGCATTTACCAATGCCTTGCTCATTATCCCCAAATTCTTGTTCAGCATCCTGGTTTTAAACCTTTGGAAACATTAGTTAAAATTCAAGCAGAACATTTGGAATCACGTCTACTTGTGGAGGTGGACTTGAACACAGGTGAGCCAGTGGTAGCAGAAGATGTAGACATACGGGATAACTATTTTGTGTAGAAACAGCTTCTTCACTTCTGCACTGTTATCGCCACCAACATTCTCCTGATTAATGAGATCATGAGAGGTGAAACGAATTCTCTAAAACACTGATCTGAAGCTTCCCTTGTATCATCTGAATCGTGAAAACCCTACAGAACGTTCTAAGAATATAGCTACAGAATTTTTGTCCAAACTTCAAAGAATTTTCAAAATATTTTCTTTTCTTTTTACATATAAAAATGGAGAGAACTCTGGTACTTATTCAGATTCTGAAGTTCTAAAATTATAATCACAGTATTTTTGAAATTGCCCTGCAGTGCACACACATACAGGGGCCATAAATTACCCAATAAAAAGGATGTTTTGTTTTTGCTTCCATGATAGAAACATACATGTTAGATAAGCCTATGTTATCTACCTTGTTATTAAATTTTCCTTGAAAAACACAAACAAAAAGAAAAGAAAACTTAAGTTGCAAAAAATTTAGGTTTTTCAGATTAAGTACTTTTTCTAGAAATTCTCTTGTTGAGCTTTCTATGGAATTAACTAAAATTTAGTTTCAGATAAGGGGGAAGTTAAAAAGATAAATTTTTCATTTATCTCTGTTATTTTGGTGAACAAAATTGAAACTATTATGCAAAATTAGAAATATTAAGTTGGACCATAAAGAAAGCTGAGAGCCAAAGAACTGATGCTTTGAACTGTGGTGTTGGAGAAGTCTCTTGAGAGTCCCTTGGACTTCCAGGAAATGAAACCAACCACTCCTAAAGGAAATTAATCCTGAATATTCATTGGAAGGGCTGATGCTAAAGCTGAAGCTCCAATACTTTGGCCACCTGATGCAAAGAACTGACTCATTGGAAAAGACCCTTATGCTGGGAAAGTTTCCTGAAACTTTCCTGCAGGAGGAGAAGGAGGCAACCAGAGATAAGATGGTTAGATAACATCACTGACTCAGTGAAGATAAGTTTGAGTAAACTCGGAGACAGTGAAGGACCCTGAGGCCTGGCGTGCTGCAGTCCATGGGGTTGCAAAGAATTGGATGTGACAGCTACAACTACAACAACAATTTAGAAGAAAATTATCGTAGGAAACTTCTTGTCCAGCCTTTTATTTACAGATTAAAAAACTGATGGATGGTGATACAGAGGAAATGGAAAACACACATCATAGCCCTTCCTAATTAATAATTTAATATAGTTTGAGACAGGCAATCATCTAGCATTAAAATGGATAAGAAATCTGTGTTTTTAACTTGTTCACTGACACAAAGAGATTTGCCTCAAATCTGTAATAAAAACTGAATTTAGTCATGACACTTTTGGTTGACATTTGCCAAGATGTCATCAAGTAGGTAATTGAACTTAATTTTTTTCATGCTTTAATGTCATGGTGATGGTGTAAGTTGCACAGGGTATAATAAAATTTAAGAGATTAGAATTGTTGATTCTGAACTTTTGTTTCTTCCAACCAAATGATCTCAAAACAAATTTTTTTTTTTTAATTTGGAAAAATTCCTGCTAGTGACTTGTAATAAATCTGGGCTTTATTTTTCTATTTTTCTGTATTTCTCTACAAAGTGGTTTTTCTTTAGTGAAAATGAAGTGAAGTGATATGAAGTCACTCAGTCGTGTCCGACTCTTTGCGACCCCACGGACTGTAGCCTACCAG
The DNA here is from genome assembly GCA_006410635.1 of Cephalophus harveyi. Classification (NCBI taxonomy): domain Eukaryota; kingdom Metazoa; phylum Chordata; class Mammalia; order Artiodactyla; family Bovidae; genus Cephalophus; species Cephalophus harveyi. The sequence continues at coordinate 253,755 of SJYT01029459.1, read as the reverse complement.
GCTTCTCAGTCCATGGGATTTTCCAGGCAAGAGTACTGGAGTGGGTTGCCATTTCTTTCTCCAGGGGATCTTCCCAACCCAGGGATTGAACCCAGGTCTCCCACATTGGAGGCAGATGCTTTACCCACTAAGCCACCAGGGAAGCCCTTTAGTGAAAATAAGAAATAATAATTGAAAAAGGATAGAGTCTTTCCCTGGAGTAGCCAAAAAGAGCAATTCGCTGGTGACCACTTTCAATTGCTTTCATACAATAAAGGATATATTGATTCATGGTTGATTCATGAGTGTTGCACAAAGAGTGAGGACTTTCAGCCCTAATGTGCCTAGAAGAGTAAATGATATAAGGGGAATAAGTTCAGGAGTAAAATGGGATCAGGGAAAATGCTAATATAATATTCTGTGGTGCAAAACTTCAGACCTGTTGCAGTATTTAAAATGTAGCTTTTTTTTTTTTTTTTAATGCACGATGAATACATAAAGCAGAACAGTAAGCTGAAAACAAAGGGAGACAAGGGATCCAAAATCAGCAGACCAAAAATAGAAGGGGGTTACAGTTCTGGGAACTGAGAATGAAGACAGAAGCTGAGCTGAACAAGACTGACAGCAAAAGGATAATGAGAGGTGAAAGAGTTGAGAGGCAGGGCAGAGGGAAAGCTACAAGCTAACCGGACAGAAAGAAGCAAGCTGACTGCAAGCTAATCAAAGAGTAGCAGCTGTATGATGACAGGAAGAAGCGACAGTAAATCACATAAAAGGCAAAGGGGAAACCATCCGTTGGAAACACGGTTGATGTGCGAGAAGGAAATGTTGGACTTGTAAAAACAGCATTGTGTTTATTAAAAGGATGGCTGCATCAATATATTAAACTTGATGTCAAATTTCAGTAAAAGGCACATTTGGAATTTATACTTATGAACATATCTGGCATTTATCTTCGTACATCTGTGAGATTTTGGTGTGCTTTCAAAGTTCTAAAGGAAGCCATAAGTTTCAAGGTGATCAGATGGGGAGTTTGAAATGTTGCGAGCACGTAAAATGATTAGGTACAGTAGAGAATGAACACTTAATTGGTTAAATTTCCCAAAAGTAAAATAGTTTTGACAGGGCTAGTAAATTAAATCTGAACCCAAGGGGGTCAGTTCAATTAGATTAGTCTGCTTCTGGTTCATACTGGGGGTGAGAGAAGGTTATAGATGGCACTTCTGAACCTTAAATGATTCCAATTTATTTGATGGGATTGACTACTTTCTCCTTGTGGTATTCTTTCTTTTCCTGGCTTGTATCATGCTGTCTGTATCAACTGTTTTTTTTGTCATTGTTTTAATTTTTTGTTTTTAACTCCTGCCCACTCTTACCTCCAGTTCACTCTCTAAATATGGAGGTATTTTCAACCCACTTTCTTTATACTCTCTGCCCTTCAAGTTCATCTACTTCTAGGAAGGCAATACTTAATCTGAGAAAATAACTCCAAACTGTGTCACTAGCTGTGAACTTCCCCTAGATTCTCCCACCTAGTAGTGGGAAATTTCACTTTTCTATGTTGCTGTTTTGGCAACAAGGTAGCTGATTTTGAACTTTTTCTCTTTCATCTTTTTTTTTCTATTTATTCTGTTTCCTATTTTTACTCTGTTTCTCCTTCTGTTAAGGACACTAGTATCATCTCAGCTGCCCAGGCTTGAAACCATGGAAACCTTCACATTACCCCTCACAAATCATGAGTTATAAGCCCTTTCAATTCTTGCAAGTAATGCCACATATGATTTGTTCATCAGTTCATTTAGAAAAATTTAATCTACTATTTCTTAGGTGATTTTTATAACTGTCAAATACCTGAGATATTGCTGCAAATGTCCCATCCACATTCCTTACCTCATAAATTTTCTAATGATGAAAAAGAATATAATATGACAGTTTAAGTAGTATGTGTTTCTCTTGGATGACATTTGAAAGTAAATACATTTCTTTCCTCAAGCTCAGTAAAAGGCCACTCATTTCAAGATGCTGTTTATAGTCAATTCTGATTAAAAATAAGTTTTTTCCTAGAGTTGCAACCCATTAAGTTTCTTAAATGTACTGAATGACATCATTTTAAAATATTCTATCATCAAATATGACCAAACCCTTGGAGTAAGGACTCCCTGAAATGCCCTGTATAGCAAAGCTGAGTTTGAAAGTCTATCTTACTCTCCAAAAACCCCTAAAATGTGATTTTTACAGCAGTCTTTTAAAAATAGGTTTGCATAACACAGAGCTCCTAGTCAAGTATGTTTTCTTAATATCACTTGGCATTTTTTTTTTCACTTTCTCCTCAGTAAAGTAGAAAATAATAATAATGGAAAAAAGCAAAATAATGCTTTCAACCTCACAGGAAGACATTCTGAGTCATGTTTTAGACTAAACAATCATTATTTCCTCTAGCCCTTCTGTGTGAGCATTTTTTAACCTATAAATTTGTATTTCTAACTGTTACCTTTCCTCCTGGAAGTTCTTTCTGCTCACATATTTTGTGGACATTGAAAAAGTACACAATAGTCTAATATGGTTCTGCCCTTCCCATATTTCTGTTTCAACTAAAACCCCTCATTTGAACTATCGTGAGAGCCTCTTGGTGTTTTCTTATGCTCTGCTTTTCCAATCCAATCCTGTATTAGCTCTGGATTTATCATATTATAAAAGTAAATTATTTCATATTTCTTTAGAATACACAATAAATGATCTAAATGACTGCCTAGATGCCATTACACTTTTTAACCGTCAAGAACATTCTAGATACATACTACAATTAATTGTAACAAATATTTACCAGAAAATGGAGATACTGAAGGGAGATTTCATTAAATATATTGATAAATGGACAATAGTTTTCTATATTATTTTTTAGTAGTCAACTTGAAAAGACTGCCTGTAATTACTTATGTTTATTTCAATGCCCCAAACAATTTAACTATTTATTGGCACATCTTTAATAATTTCCTATTGCCATTTCAGGTGAAAACACGAGTGAATCCAAAGATCAAGAAAGATTACAGTATTAGCATAATTCAGTTCTCTTCTATCAGCAAATATTAATGTCTCTGATTTGTAACATCTCTTCAGTTTTTCATGCAGCAAAATTATTTTCCCTCCCTTCTTCCTTCCTTCCTTTTTTTCTTTTTTCCTCCTGTCTCTGTCTGTCTATCTTTGTGTCTCTCTCATCACATGTAAACACACACACACACATGCACACACACACACAGTCCTGTCACAGAGAGGAATTACTTTTTATTTGTCTGACCAGATTGGCACCTGTTGGAACACATATGCTATATTTGTTAATTAGACTCATGGGATTAAATTAATTTACCCCAAATCAATACTTACTAACAATTCTAAGTGCAGACAACCACTATGCACATTCTTTTATGAGACCTACAGATATAGCCTCTGATTAACAACAACAACAAAATTTATGCCTTTTTGTTTCTCACTTTAGGACAAATTTTGATTCTAAAATTAACATGCAGGATGCTCAATTCAGGAAGAAACACTACTCATGGAGAGGAAACATTTCAGTTATTATCTCCCTCTCCTTGTCCATGCTCCTGCTCAATTGTGCCTGACACTTTGCAAACCTTTGGACTGTAACTGTCAGGCATCTCTGTCCATGGTATTTTTCAAGCAAAAATACTGGAGTGGGTTGCCATTTCCTTCTCCAGAGGATATTCCCAGCCCAGGAATCAAACCTGCATCTCCAGAGTCTCCTGCATTGCAGGCAGATTCTTTCCCTGCTGAGCTATCAGGGAAGCCATCTTCCTCTCATACCTTAATAATTACACAGATTAGGTTACATTTTCTGGCTAACCATGACCCCATTAACATATAAATTCCACATTTATTTGCAATAGTCAGTGATTTAAGAGCAAATAAATCCTGTTGGTAATATTTTATATAATATTAGAAAATACCAAAAAAGTTATGCAGCTTCAGTACCTTTCACCAGCACAGCATTATCGCAAAGGTTTGAATCAGAGAGCAATTAGGAGGGTTCTACTCACTCCCACTTGTCACAGTCCCATCACTCCACATGGGATGAAGCATGGCTGCTTCCCACTTATAAGTTAATTCTGAAGTCCAATCCACTTGAGACCCCTTAAAAAAGAGAGAGAGATTGTCTCTTTTCCAAAGCTACTGCTCCCATTTGTGCTCAGAATATGAATTGACGCTTTGTACTGAAAAGTCCATGCTGTGCCCTCTTCATTCCCCTGTACCTGAAAGCTCACTCAACTCTCACTTATTTTAAAATAACCACCTTTTTTTTTTTTTTCTTTTTTTGGTTGAGAGTAAAACAGAATGTTCATGACTAGTATCTAAGTCTTTCACATGGCTTTAATGGATATCCACTGGTACTTAATGGCTATCCACTATTACTGAAGAGGTAAAAGAAATGAGTCCTTAGTAATTTAAAAATACAATTAAAGAAGAATATATTTACGTCTAACACTTCACTTCTTATATAATCATAAAATTTTAGTGCTTGGAAAGAATATAGCTAATTTCTTCTTTCAGTAGCAAAGAAATTGAGGCCCATAATGGAAAACCAAATTACTCAGTTGATGATTATGCTTGATTCATGCTCATATCATAAGCCATGTCTTCTTCTCAATGACTAGAAAAGACTCATTAAATAGTCTTTTCTTCAGTACTTATGGTGCAGGCAGTCGGTAGTGGAGTCAAATACAACAGCCTAATGACTCCTTTCCCTTCACTGAAAGACCCGGCCTGCCCTAGATACTGACAAACACTTTGGTTCAGTCCTTACTTTCTGTCTTCTTTTCTGACAATTTCTGACACTTCCCAGTCTCATTGTCAAAGCTGAAACTGCTTGCTCTTCCTCTTTAATATTTTAAATTAAAATCTATTTTAATTTAAATATAAATAATATATTTATAAATAGAAAAATGTGTATGTACATATAGAATGGATAAACTTAGATTAATTGTAATGCAGTGTTTGCCTCATAAAAGTCAGAATTTTTTTAACGCATGTTTTTCTTAAATAAAATTTATTTAAGCATATTATGTCTTATGATTTTGTTAAAATTTCACTTTAGTATGACTGCTCAATAAGTAATATTCATAATTTAAAAAGCTTAAGTGTATAACATATATAATGAATTAAATTATAACTAATTTAAGCCTTTTTGTTATAAATCTCCATCCTTTGTCCAGAGTGCTTTCTCACTCTGTACATGTTTAATGTTAAATACAGAATGAAGATTCTAGCTCATTCTTTTATTTAAGATCACTGAGAGCTTATAGTCAATTAACTTTCACTAATGTTGAATGTCTCAATAAATCTATATATTTCCAATAAGATGAACTGATACTGTAAAGATATCCTCAAAAGGATCAAGAAGAGAAGAACAGTTTGTCACTAAATGATCTATCTAAAGATAAAATCTTGGCCTTCTTCCCTGTAGCATTAGTTTTCTCTGGTTAATTTAGTTGGCTTGTAGTAAATGACTTGAAAGCTGACCTAAAGTCTACATATTGCTCTGTGAAACGTTCTGTATTTTGTGTCTTCTATTTACTTTTGAGGAGTCGATATTTCTCTACTCAACTGCAAACCTAGTTTTGTATTCCCTTGTTACTTTCCCTAGCAGAGTTAACACTATATTATTATCTTTTTTTAACGGTAATAGTTGACTGCTGCCCTGCAGCCTCTAACCGCTTCAATTCCCCTTGGTTTTCAAACAAAAAGATTGGAAATGCACATAGCTTCAACTTTCACAAATTCATTGAACCTGAAAAGCTACGAAAACCTTGTTAAATGCTGGAGCAGCACACAAGAAAAAGTCTAAAGCAGTTGAGGAATATAACGGAATTAATGATCTCACTGCATGAAGAAACAAAACCAAAGTGGAAGAACAAAGAGGATATTTAAACAGAATGGAAAGTGGATATAAATGTGTTTTAAGTATATTAATTAATACAGAGTGCCAACCTCTAGCTTTAAAATATCTACATTTGCATTTATAAATAAGAATGCTTACTTTTTTATTAATTGTTTAAACTCAGGAATGTTAGACTAAGCTCTGCTTTTCCAATATTTTTTTCTCTTTTTCAATATTATTACCTTTATTTTGGATTTGATCATTTATATCCAAATAATTCATATACTTTATTCACTTTTTGAAATTTTCACAATTAAGTGGGACTTCAAAAACTGTTTGAATGAGAAAGAATACAGCATAGTAATTCTTTTCTTCAGTAAAATATCTGTCTCTTATACACATCTAGATGTGTATAAGTCAATTAAGTGGGACTTCAAAAACTGTTTGAATGAGAAAGAATACAGCATAGTAATTCTTTTCTTCAGTAAAATATGTTAAACTTAGAAGACTGGAAGATGCACTATGAAGTGAATCCTAAAATGCACAAATATTTGAAACTGGTTGAAGGCCAAGGAAATAGTTTATTCAGAATTCCCTTTACATTATATGCAATTATTTTATTAAATGTAGTTGTTTTATTAGAAGTATCACATTTTCCCTTATATACTATGACTTTGTGCCTTAACACCAGAACCTAAGTTCTTTAAGTGAAAGATTAATGCTTGTTAAAATTTCACTTGTTTGGTGAAACTTGGTGAAAATAGAAAATGCTTGGTTTCTATTTCTTGTTCTGAAGCATTTGTATGGTGCTTTATTAATATTATTATAGTGCATAGAATGAGAAAAGAAAGAGAAATAAAACAAAAAGAAGGAAGAGAGAAAATCAGGTTATTTAGATAATTATATAAAAGTATAGTGAAAACAGGTGGGCAATGATACTTAAATTAGGACAGGAACCATAGAAATGTTTGAGATGGTCAGGACAATGTAAGGAAATATCTTATTTCTAGGGTGGCATCTTTCCAGTGTCAAAGACACTAGAAATATGTAGATTCTGTTACTTTAGAAACAAAATTATCAATTAAGAACTCAGTTGTTGTTGTTCTTCTTCTTTAGTTGCTCATTCGTGTCTGACTCGGCAACTCCATGACTGCAGCATGAAAGGCTTCCCTGTCCTTCACTCTCCCATAATTTACTCAGATTCATGTCCATTGAGTTGGTGATGCTATCTAACCATCTCATCCTCCATTGTCCCCTTCTCCTTCTGCTTTCAATCTTTCCTAGCATCAGGGCCTTTTCCAGTGAGTCGGCTTTTCATATCGGATGGCCAAAGTATTGGAGCTTCAGCTTCAGCATCAGTACTTCCAATAAATATTCAGGATTGATTTCATTTCAGTTCAGTCATGTTTGATTCTTGGCAACTCCATGAACTGCAGCACACCAGGCTTCCCTGTCCATCACCAACTCCCAGAGTTAACTAAAACTCAGATCCATTGAGTCAGTGATGCCATCCAATCATCTCATCCTCTGTCATCCCCTTCTCCTCCTGCCTTAAATCTTTCCCAGCTTCAGGGTCTTTTCAAATGAGTCAACTCTTCACATCAGGTGGCCAAAGTATTGGAGGTTCGGCTTCAGCATCAATCCTTCCAATGAACACTCAGGACTGATTTCCTTTAGGATGACTGGTTGGATCTCCTGGCAGTCCAAGACACTCTCAAGAGTATTCATCAATACCACAGTTCAAAACATCAATTCTTCAGTGCTCAACTTTCTTTATGGTCCAACTTTCACATCCATACATGACCACTGGAAAAACCATAGTCTTGACTAGTCAGACCTTTGTTGGCAAACTAATGCCTCTCATTTTTAAAATGCTGTCTAGGTTGGTCATAACTTTTCTTCCAAGGAGTAAGCGTCTTTAAATTTCATGGCTGCAGTCACCATCTGCAGTGATTTTAGAACCCCCAAATGTAAAGTTTGTCAAATTTCCACCATTTCCCTATTTACTTGCCATAAGGTGATGGGACCAGATGCCATGATCTTAGATTTTTGAATGCTGAGCTTTAAGTCAACTTTTTCACTCTCCTCTTTCACTTTCATCAAGAGGCTCTTTAGTTCCTCTTCACTTTCTATCCATAACGGTGGTATCATCTGCATATCTGAGGTTATTGATAATTTCCCCAACAATCATGATTCCAGCTCGTGCTTCATTCAGCCCAGCATCTCTCATGATATACTCCGTATATAAGTTAAATAAGCCAGGTGACAATATACAGCCTTGATGTACTCCATTTCCTATTTGGAACCAGTAGGTTGTTGCATGTCCAGTTCTAACTGTTGCTTCATGAACTGCATACACATTTCTCAAGAGGCAGGTCAAGTGGTCTGGTATCCCCATCTCTTTAAGAATTTTCCACAATTTGTGGTGATCCACACAGTCAAAAGCTTGGCATAGTCAATACAGCAGAAGTAGATGTTTCTCTGGAACTCTCTTGCTTTTGTGATAATCCAACAGATGTTGGCAATTTGATCTCTGGTTCCTCTGCCTTTTCTAAAACCAGCTTGAACATCTGGGAGTTCATGGTTCATGTATTGCTGAAGCCTGGCGTGGAAAATTTTGAGTATTACTTTGCTACCATGTGAGATGAGTGCAATTGTGCAGTAGTTTGAGCATTCTTTGGCATTGCCTTTCTTATGGATAGATCGAAACCTGACCTTTTCCAGTCCTGTGGCCACTGCTGAGCTTTCCAAATATGTTGGCATATTGAGTACAGCACTTTCACAGCATCATCTTTTAGGATTTGAAATAGCACAACTAGAATTCCATCACTTCCACTAGCTTTGTTCATAGTGATGCTTCCTAGGGCTCACTTGACTTCACATTCCAGGATGTCTGGCTCTAGGTGAGTGATCACACCATCATGATTATCTGGGTCGTGAAGATCTTTTTTGTACAGTTCTTCTGTGTATTCTTGCCACCTCTTCTTAATATCTTCTGCTTCTGTTAGGTCCATACTATTTCTGTCCTTTATTGACCCCATCTTTGTATGAAATGTTACCTTGGTATCTCTAATTTTCTTGAAGAGATTTCTAGTCTTTCCCATTCTATGTTTTCCTCTATTTCTTTGCACTGATAGCTGAGGAAGGCTTTCTTATCTCTCCTTGCTATTCTTTTGAACTCTGCATTCAAATGGGTATAGCTTTCCTTTTTTCCTTTGCTTTTCACTTTTCTTTTCACAGCTATTTGTAAGGCCTCCTTACACAGCCATTTTGCTTTTTTGCATTTCTTTTTCTTGGAGATGGTCTTGCTCCCTGTCTCCTGTACAATGTCACAAAGCTCCATCCATAGTTCATCATGCACTCTGTCTATCAAATATAACCCCTGAATCTATTTCTCACTTTCACTGTATAATCATAAGGGATTTGATTTAGGTCATACCTGAATGATCTAGTGGTTTTCCCTACTTTCTTCAATTTAAGTCTGAATTTGGCAATAAGGTGTTCATGATCTGAGCCACAGTCAGCTCTCGGTCTTGTTTTTGCTGACTGTATAGAGCTTCTCCATCTTTGGCTGAAAAGCATATAATCCATCTGATTTTGGTATTTACCATCTGGTGATATCCATGTGTAGAGTCTTCTCTTGTGTTGTTGGAAGAGGGTGTTTGCTATGACCAGTGAGTTCTCTTGGCAAAACTCTGTTAGCCTTTGCCCTGTTTCATTCTGTACTCCAAGGATCAAATTTGCCTGTTACTCCAGGCAAATCAAATTTGCTTGATTTCCTTTAGGATCGACTGATTTGATCTCCTGAAGTCCAAGGCACTCTCAAGGGTCTTCTCCAGCACCACAGTTTTAAAGTCTCAATTCTTCAGCACTCTGACTTCTTATGGTCCAGCTCTCACATCTGTACATGACTATTGTGAAAACCATAGCTTTGACTTATATGGACGATTATCAGCAAAATGATCTCTATGCTTTCTGATTGACTGTCTAGGTTTTTCATAGTTTTTCTTCCGAGGAACAAGCATGGCTGCATGTTACTGTCTGCAGTGATTTTGGAGCCAAGAAAAGAAAATCTATCACGGCTTCCACTTTTCCACTTTCTACTTGCCATGAAGTGATGGGACTGGATGTTATGATCTTAGTTTGCTTAATGGTGAGTTTTAAGCCAGCTTTTTCTCTCTCATCAAGAGGCTCGTCGGATCCTCTTCATTGTGTCATTAGAAGGGGCTCATCTGCATATCTGAGATTGTTGCTATTTCTCCCAGCCATCTTGATTCCAGTTTGTGATTTATCCAGCCTGGCATTTCACATGATGTACTCTGCATATATGTTAAATAACCAGGGTGATATTATATAGTCTTATCTTACTCCTTTCTCAATTTTGAACCAGTCCATTGTTCCTTGTAAGGTTCTGATGGTTGCTTTTTGACCTTCATACAGGTTTCTCAGGAGACAGGTAAGGTGTCTGGTATTCCCATCTTTTTTAAGAATTCTCCACAGTTTGTTGTTATCCATGCAGTCAAAAGCTTTGGCTTAGTGAATGAAGCAGATTTTTTTTTTTTCTTTTCTGGAATCCCCTTGCTTTCTCTGCGATCCAACGAATGTTAGCAATTTGATCTCTGGTTCCTCTGCCTTTTGTAAACCCCGTTTGTATATCCGGAAGTTCTCAGTTCACATACTGCTGAAGCTGGGGCTTGAAGGATTTTGAGCTGACTTAACTCAGCTGACCACATGCCAAATCCATTNGCTTTCTCTGCGATCCAACGAATGTTAGCAATTTGATCTCTGGTTCCTCTGCCTTTTGTAAACCCCGTTTGTATATCCGGAAGTTCTCAGTTCACATACTGCTGAAGCTGGGGCTTGAAGGATTTTGAGCTGACTTAACTCAGCTGACCACATGCCAAATCCATTAGAAGACTTACCAAACTATGATCAGAATGTGTATCTACTTGGCAGTATATATTTTTGGTACTGCATATCATAGAGTTGTTTTTCAAATTGTAGTCAATAACTGGATTAAAATTGTAATGTTTTTCATCAATTCTACCATGGAACACAATTAGTATCTAAAGATAAGTTATCTTGCACTTTTAAAATGTGGGCTTAATCAACATTGAAATAATAAGCATAGCACTTATTTTAAATAAGTAAAGCAGTCACTTGTTTTATTGTAAAAACTATTAACCACTTAAAGAGAAGCAGCTTAAAGTGTTTTCTTCTCACTTTGGAAATTAAGTGCATACACACACACACACACATATACACACACAACAGCGAAGGAATGATATAATGTGGAACTATGTAATGTGAGAATATGTTCTTATTATTATGTATAAATAGTCGTTTCCAACATTATATACAATTACAGCAGATATCTGTTAGGGGGCTGCTGCTGCTGCTAAGTCGCTTCAGTCGTGTCCGACTCTGTGCGACCCCACAGATGGCAGCCCATTGGGCTCCACCATCCTTTGGATTCTCCAGGCAAGAACATTGGAGTGGGTTGCCATTTCCTTCTCCAGTGCATGAAAGTGAAAAGTGAAAGTGAAGTCGCTCATTAGTGTCTGACTTAGCGACCCCATGGACTGCAGCCTACCAGGCTCCTCCATCCATGGGAGTTTCCAGGCAAGAGTACTGGAGTGGGATGCCATTGCCTTCTCCGTGTTAGGGGACAGAAAAGAAATTTTTTTAATGGAAAGTCATAGATTAATACAACAACAATATGACTGCATTTACTTAATAATATCAGGACTTTAACGAGTTATGCTAAATATGTGATACTTATTATTTTAATGACTTAAGTAAGAAGTATGTGATGAGCTGAGTTAGAACTCAACTGAGCCATATGTTTTTATTTTTAAAAGTTTACAGAAATAGCATACATCCTTTTGCTTAGGCATTTTCTCACCATATAATTTTAATATTTTATCTATAGAATAAAATTCTAGCTTATTTTATTTATAATTACTAAGGACTTAAAATAAATAATGTTTTATTCATGTTAGCTTTCCCAGTACATCTATATACTTCAATAATATGATATAGAACTAAGAAGCTGTTCTCAAAAAGATAAAAGAAGAGTAGTGTATCACTGAATTATCCATCCATAGCATAACATCTTGAACTCTTCACTGAAAAAAAAAAAAAAAAAAGTCAATGAAATCAAACAATTCTCTCATGGCAGAAGTTAAGAGTGAACGATTACATTATAGGACATTAAAAACATTTTATTAATAGACTTCATATTTTAGAGACATGTTATGGGATTCTCCAGGCAAGAACACTGGAGTGGGTTGCCATTTCCTTCTCCAATGCGAAAGCGAAAAGTGAAAGAGAAGTCGCTCAGCCGTGTCCAAATCTTAGCGACCCCATGGCCTGCAGCCTACCAGGCTCCACCGTCCGTGGGATTTTCCAAGCAAGAGTACTAGAGTGAGGTGCCATTGCCTTCTCCGTTTCAAAGTATAGCAGAGTCTAATTAACTGAGCAAAGAAATCCCTATTGCAAATAAGTTTATTATTTTATATAATATACAATAGTTCAGATTGTAGGGTAAGCCAGAATTAAAAGGTTGAGTGATATTATTGACAAGCAAAAGCAGATAAATCTCTCTCAAGTTCTAGCTGTGTTTCTAGAAGCATTTTCCATGTTATTCATGTACAATAATGGATGATTTGTGAACACAACTCAAAATTTTTGCATGTGTCTCCTTAGTGCATCTTTCCTGCAGATATTTGAATGGCTCCATCTCGCTCTTCACTTAGTTGGACTCTGGTCAAATGGCACCTGGGCTTCCCAAGTGGCTCCATGGTAAAGAATCTGCCTGCCAAAGCAGGAGAGGCTGATTTGATCCCTGGATCAGGAAGACCAGCTGGAGAAGGAAATGACAACCCATTCTAGTATTATAGCCTGGGAAATCCACGGACAGAGGAGCCTGGTAGGTTAGTCTATGAGGTCTTAGAAGACTCAGACACGACTTAGCAACTAAATGACGATGACACCAAATGACACCAGACATATTTTTTGTTTCTCTTTCTAAAACAATAAATCCACACACCTATGGACACCTTATCTTTGACAAAGGAGACAAGAATATACAATGGAGAAAAGATCATCTCTTTAACAAGTGGTGCTGGGAAAACTGGTCAACCACTTGTAAAAGAATGAAATGAACACTTTCTAACACCATACACAAAAAATAAACTCAAAATGGATTAAAGATCTAAATGTAAGACCAGACACTATAAAACTCCTAGAGGAAGACACAGGCAAAACATTCTCTGACATAAATCACAGCAGGATCGTCTATGACCTACTTTCTAACACCATACACAAAAAATAAACTCAAAATGGATTAAAGATCTAAATGTAAGACCAGACACTATAAAACTCCTAGAGGAAGACACAGGCAAAACATTCTCTGACATAAATCACAGCAGGATCGTCTATGACCCACCCCTCAGAATATTGGAAATAAAAGCAAAAATAAACAAATGGGACCTAATTAAACTTAAAAGCTTTTGCACAAGAAAGGAAACTATAAACAAGGTGAAAAGACAGCCTTCAGAATGGGAGAAAATAATAGCAAATAAAGCAACTGGCAAAGAATTAATCTCCAAAATATACAAGCAACTCCTGCAGCTCAATTCCAGAAAAATAAACAACCCAATCAAAAAATGTGCTGAGTCTTCCAAATTTGCTGGCAGATTGAGTGCAGCGCTTTCACAGCATCATCTTTCAGGATTAGATGTGTATAAGAGACAGGCATAACATCTTGAACTCTTCACTGAAAAAAAAAAAAAAAAAAGTCAATGAAATCAAACAATTCTCTCATGGCAGAAGTTAAGAGTGAACGATTACATTATAGGACATTAAAAACATTTTATTAATAGACTTCATATTTTAGAGACATGTTAGTGTTACAGAAAAATTATGCAGAAGGTACAGGTTTCCTTATGCCTTTCACCCTATTCCTGTCACTCAGGTCTTTTCATTGTCTACAAATATAAGTCACAAGTTTCCATATTTGGAAAAAATGAGCAATTATTAGTAAAAGTAATCTGTTAACAGTCCACAGGCCTTCTTTTCCATTACAATAGTTCCAACATAACCCTGTCTTCAAGGAAAATTGTCTAATTATTTCACATATTTTATGTATTTCCAAAGAACAAGATATCTATATGCACAAAGAATCATAGCTGAAAGACAAACATTGTATTTTATTCAGGAGAACACTTTGAATCATGTTTAAGCATTTTAATTTCATCATAAAATGTCATTTTTTAATAACCTAGGTAAGTAAGTCTAACTTTTTGTGACTCACTACATTATTTCATTTTTGAGGAAAAGAAATTTAACCAAATGACATAGTAGTCTCCATCTGTGGTATGAAAGTCTAACTTTTTGTGACTCACTACATTATTTCATTTTTGAGGAAAAGAAACTTAACCAAATGACATAGTAGTCTCCATCTGTGGTATGAATAGAAGGCGAAAATAGTTTTACAAATGTTATTAACTCCTCCAACACATACCAGGATAAGGATAGGAATAAAGTACAGTACACATTAAGCCCTGGAATATAGTGTAAGATGGTATAATATTGTGTTCGAAGTGTATCTATCTCTTCACTCCTCTGAGAAGTAGTATGTGACCTTGTCCAAGTCATTTGACTCTCAGATCCTCCATTCTAAAGATCATCTCAAAGTCTATTAGAATCTTAGAGATCTGTCCACTATTAAAAGTCCATACTTATGGCAGGAACACATTGCTATATATTTTTTCATCTTGAACCAAAATACAATAAGCTAGCACTTAAAAAATATTCCTTTTTTTAGGGACATATTATGGAGTGATCATTTATACATGAAGGAAGTTAATGTTATGTTATGTTCTCAAAAAAAGTTTCAACATTAATGGTCAGCTACTTTATGGCAAATAGATGGGAAAACAGTGGTAACAGTGGCAGACTTTATTTTTGGGGACTCCAAAATCACTGCAGATGGTGATTGCAGCCATGAAATTAAAAGACGCTTACTCCTTGGAAGGAAAGTTCTGACCAACCTAAACAGCGTATTAAAAAGCAGAGACATTACTTTGTCAACAAAGGTCTGTCTAGTCAAGGCTATGGTTTTTCCAGTGGTCAGTATGGATGTGAGAGTTGGACTGTGAAGAAAGCTGAGCGCCGAAGAATTGACGCTTTTGAACTGTGGTGTTGGAGAAGACTCTTGAGAGTTCCTTGGACTACAAGGACATCCAACCAGTCCATCCTAAAGCAGATCATTCCTGGGTGTTCATTGGAAGGACTGATGTTGAAGCTGAAACTCCAATACTATGGCCACCTGATGCTAAGAGCTGATTCATTTGAAAAGACCCTGATGTGGGAAAGATTGAGGGCAGTAGGAGAAGGGGATGACAGAGGATGAGATGGTTGGATGGCATCACCGATTCAATGGTCATGGGTTTGGGTGGACTCCAGGAGTTAGTGATGGATAGGGAGGACTGGCGTGCTGCGGTTTATGGGGTCGCAAAGAGTCGGACATGACTGAGCGACTTAACTGAACTGAACTGAACTGAAATACTCTTTGCGACCCCATGGACTGTAGCCTACCAGGCTTCTCCATCCATGGGATTCTCCAGGCAAGAGTACTGGAGTGGGTTACCATTTCCTTCTCCAGGGGATCTTCCCAACCCAGGGATCGAACCCAGGTCTCCCGCATTGGAGGCAGACACTTTAACCTCTGAGATGCTAATAAGGGTCAAAAATTTCTTAGCATTCCTTTTTGTGCAATGACTTTTACTGAGAGAAATAATATAACAAGTATATTTATAAAGTTATAAAAAAAGGACAAAGTCTTTTTTGCTTTTCTTTATTACATAGAATTGTATGGAACTTCACAAAAGATAATCCGTGCCCCAGGGAATTAGTAGCATTCAATTTGCTGATTAATTACCCTAATAACTTTGTGCTCTGATTGTTTTAGTAGTTTTCATTTGCTCTCATTTTTAAAGTCTTATTTGTATAGCCTTATTATATGAGAAAGAAAAGCAATAGCCAGATTTTTATAAAAACCCATCTGTAATTAGTTTGATCTGTGATAGTTAGAAGCTGCCAAATAACAAGAAAAAATTCAAATCTTTTTTACAGATTAATGTACCACAAGGATCACAAATTCATAAATTATATTATTTTTCTCGTGAAGATCTTTTTTGTACAGTTCTTTTGTGTATTCTTGCCGCCTCTTCTTAATATCTTCTGCTTCTGTTAGGTCCATACCATTTCTGTCCTTTATCGAGCCCATCCTTGCATGAAATGTTCCCTTGGTATCTCTAATTTTCTTGAAGAGATCTCTAGTCTTTCCCATTCTGTTCTTTTCCTCTATTTCTTTGCATTGATCACTGAAGAAGGCTTTCTTATCTCTTCTTGCTATTCTTTGGAACTCTGCATTCAGGTGCTTATATCTTTCCTTTTCTCCTTTGCTTTTCACCTCTCTTCTTTTCACAGCTATTTGTAAGGCCTCCCCAGATACATTTGAATCAATTCTAATGAGGTGGATGAACCTGGAGCCTATTTACAGAGTGAAGTAAGCCAGAAAGAAAAATACCAATACAGTATACTAACACATATATATGGAATTTAGAAAGATGGTAATCATAACCCTACATGCAAGACAGCAAAAGAGACACAGATGTATAGAACAGTCTTTTGTACTCTGTGGGAGAGGGCAAGGGTGGGATGATTTGGGATAATGGCACTGAAACGTGTATAATATCATATATGAAATGAATCACCAGTCCAGATTCGATGCATGAGACAAGGTGCTTGGGACTGGTGCACTGGGATGACCCAGAGGGATGAGATGGGGAGGGAGGTGGGAGGGAGGTTCAGGATGGGGAACACATCTACACCCATGGTGGGTTCATGTAAATGTATGGCAAAACTACTACAATAGTTTAAAGTAATTAACCTCCAATTAAAATAAATATATTTATATTAAAAACAAATAAAACAATATTCTTGAACATATTGCTCTCTCTTACAAAAATCCTGCTCTTATTTTGAATAAACGTTTTAATTTGTATTTATTTTAGACCTACAGAAACATCACAAAGGTAATATTGTGAGTTCCTGTATGCTCATCATTTCCCCTGTATTACAGTGGTACATTTGTCAAAACTGAACAAACAAGCAAAAAGACCCAGAGGTTGCTATGTTACTATTTTTTTTTTTTTTTAATTTGGGGGTTCTTTGTTGCAGTGCACAGGCTTCTCATTGCAGTGGCTCCTCTTGTTGAACATGGGCTCTAGAGTGTGGGCGCTTCAGCATTTGCAGCACACAGGTTAGTTGTTCCATGGCATGTGGAATCTTCCTAGACTAGGGATCAGACCAGTGTCCTCTGCATTGGCAGACAGATTCTTAACCACTCACTGGACCATCAGGGAAGTCCCGGTATATTATTAAAATGTAAAACTTGAAATTTCACCAGTTTTTTCCATGAGTATTCTTCTTGTGTCCTAGGAACCAGCCCAAAGCACCACATTACATTTAGTTGTCAAGTCTGCATTGCCTCCTCTGGTATGTGAAAAGATTTTAGTCTTTCCTTATCTTTCATGATCTTACTAGTAAATACCTTACTAGTCAGGTACTTAGTCCTTTGGGTTTGTGTAAAGTTTTCTCATGATTAGAATGGAGATATTATTCCTATTACTTTGAAAAAAAACTTCTAAAGTTTCTGAAAAGGCTATCATAATATATACCTATTTTATATCTATATAGTCTGCATTGCCTCCTCTGGTATGTGAAAAGATTTTAGTCTTTCCTTATCTTTCATGATCTTACTAGTAAGTACCTTACTAGTCAGGTACTTAGTCCTTTGGGTTTGTGTAAAGTTTTCTCATGATTAGAATGGAGATATTATTCCTATTACTTTGAAAAAAAACTTCTAAAGTTTCTGAAAAGGCTATCATAATATATACCTATTTTATATCTATATAGCATAGATTCTTCTAGAAAGAAACATCTCTCTAATTTCTCTCTCTCTTTCTCTCTTTCTGTCAGTCTGTCTCTATTTCTACCCTTTTATCCTTGTACCCCTCTGTCCCTCTTTCCTCCTTAATCTGTTTTTTTCTTTAATTTTTGTATATTTTAATTGTTTATATGTCCATAATCTTTTTTCTCCACTCATATAATTATAATTAAGTACATTATAATTATATTTTTCAGCATCTTATTTGTAAAGCTGCTTGCATCCTGGTATACATACAATAAACAAATATTATATTTGACTACATGAGACTTAAATTCATGAAAGAGGACATAAGTATCAAATAATTAGGTAAATGTAGAATGCTGGATGGTAGTAAGGATTTCAGAGAAAACAGAAGCAAGGGTAGATATGATGCTAATTTAAACAGGACAGTCAGTAAAAAATTTACAAAATGATTTTGAAGATATAGAACAGAATGAATAGATGGAATATTCCATAGCAATCCATGAAGAAGTCCATTAGAAGGAAGAGTAGTCTCAGTTACCCTTGAATAGAAAAATGCTTTGCGTTGTGTGTTTAAAGACCATCAAAGAGAATAATATGGCTAGATAGGAAAGACTGGGTGAGGAGTCAAAGTTGAGATCAAAGAACTGATTCAAATGCAAATCATGTAGGCTAGTTTATGTACTTTTACTGTGAGTGAGATGGAATGCTATTAGAAGATTTAGCTATTATGTGATTTATATATTTTTTAAATTGCCACTTAGAAAATCCTAGGATTAGGTGAGTGAACAGCACAGGAAAAAATCAGAGAGAGAAGCTAGGAGTTATTACAATAATTCAGCTGAGGAATCATGGTGGATTGTACAAGTGTATTAGTAATAGAAATGATGAGAAACAGTCAGATGCTGGATAAATTGTTAAGTTAGATCAGTAGCATGTATTGATGGAATGGTGCTAGAGATGAATCAAAGATGCTCTGAAAATGTAGGGCCTAAACTAATATAGCAATTACCTTACCATTAATTAAGAAGGGAAAGATTTCAGAAGGAGGAGCTTTAAAAGAGTGAAGATAAATATCAACATTTTGATTTACGACCCTTTTAATTTGAGATACTTATTAAAATTAACTGACAAAATGTCATTTAGGCAGCTGGTTATGAGTATGGAGTTCAGATAAGAGGTTCTTTCTGAGGTTATATAGTTGAGATTTACCAGAATATAAATAAAATTTAAAGCATTCACTCTCAATAGGGTTGATATCTCCCTCAAAGAAGTGAAAATTGATTCTTAGAGGGTGGAAAACTCTTGGCTATTACAGTGTGCTGTGACTCTCCATAGTTCAAACCTATATGACAAATTCATATTCTTAATATTTAATTTCTCTCATTAGGGAGAATAGAAATTCAATTTAATTTTCTCCTTAGGGAGACATTAATGGGAAAATGTTTTAGAAACATTCATTTAAATTTATAAAATTTGACATGGTTGTCTAAAATATGAGTTCATATAAAGAAAAGAAAATTCTAAAGAATGGTCCCTGGGTAACCATAAATTATAGAAGTTCAAGAAATAATAATAACAAAAGCAGTAAATGAAATGAAGAAGGATTTGCCAGGGAGGTAGGATGAAAACAAGTGTGGTCCTATATATCAAGTGAAAATGTTTTTCATGAACAAAGAAATAAGTGTTATAGAAAGTCAAGTGTTATAGAAAATATGTTACAGAAAACATTATCAACAATTCTTTTGAATGCTTTACTGGTAAGTGAAAGAAAAAAGCCACATAAAATGGAGGATTTTGTGTGCTTTGTGCTAAATAATGAGATATTACTGTGGACCTGTATGCTTATGATAATAATACAGGAGAGAGAGTAAAGTGATATGAACAGATGAGAAGCCATTATCTGGATTAGTATATTGGAATAATTAAGTAACTATCAATTCTAACGAATATGAAGAGTTGACATTAGCTATAATCACAATTTCAATATTCTTAATTACAGGAAAGATAAAAACAGTACAGCCACAGAAGAATATATATTGATATGTGTCAGTGACAGATCCCTGGTGGCTCAGAGGTTAAAGCGTCTGCCTCCAATGTGGGAGACCCAGGTTCGATCCCTGGGTCAGGAAGATCCTCTGGAGAAGGAAATGGCAATCCACTCCTTCTGAGCCACCAGGGAAGCCTAGTAATAGTAAAACATTTTTTAAAGAATAAGTGCAATTAACATCTGTAGAATGCAGAAAGGAGTGGTAGTGTATAACATCATATGATGTCATAGCATGAATCTTAAGTCTGAGGATTTTTAGGGAGAAGGATTTATAATGGCATATAGACAGTAATGTGTTTCATTTCACTTCTGCTAAATTTCTTTATCTAGCATAGTTCCTGGAATTTAGTAAGATATCTTCTAACATTTGTTAAATGAATGAATCTGTTAATGCAACTGAAGAATGAAAGAAATTGATAGTAATTCTTAAAAGTAATTCCTAGCTCTAAAATTTTAACATTTATACCTATGAATATTACTCAACATGTTCTGTACTTAGGGATAGTTATAATGAAAATGATGCTTAACAATTTGTACCACATCTAACTGTACCTCATCCAGTCCAATCATTCCTTTAATTAAGTCCTATACCATTATCTTTATTTTAATAAGTACTGGACTCAGCAATAAGTCATTTTTAAGTGCTTTTTTTTAATTGCTCTAAAGCTACAATGGATAGATTTTTAAGTCTTTGAATATCAATCTTGGAGACAGAGTTTCTAATATCTGTTATAGGTCTTGCATGTTTTCTTACTCTAATTTCCTCCAAATTAGAATCCTACTAACAACCTACCACATCTTTCCCCAGTGGACACTCAGAGTCTCAGAGTTTGCTTCAAAAAGGTTTATAAGTGCGCCCCTACATTTTGCTCATTTTATTTATTTATTTATTTTTCCATTTTGCTCATTTTAAAACAATATTTATTTAGTTATGGCTGTGCTGGGTCTTCGTTGCTGTGAGGGCTTTTTCTCTAGTTGTGTCGAGCTGGGGCTACTCTCTAGTTGCGGTGTTTGGGCTTCTCCTTGTGGTGGCTTCTCTTGTTGCAGAGCACAAGGGCTTCAGTAGATGTAGCACGAGGGCTCAGTAGTAGAGGTTCACAGGCTCTAGGGCACAGGCCCAGTAGTTGTGGCGCATGGGCTTCATTGGTCTTCAGCATGTGGGATCTCCCAGGATCAAAGATCAAACCCATGTCTTTTGCATTGGCAGGTGGAAACTTTACCACTGAGGTACCAGGGAAACCCTCTGCTCAGTTTTTTATTTCAATTAGTTTTTAATATATATGTGTCAAATTCTTTATTTTTGTAATTCTATCTCTTCATCCTATCTCTTGATTCAAAAGCTTAGCTCACACGTATAATTCTGTATAAGACCCTGACTTTATCTACATTCCAATCTGTTTTACTTATTCCTCTGCATACTATGACTGCTTAGACCTTGATCATGACAAATGTAAAGGTTTCTTTCTATCTCTTGATTCAAAAGCTTAGCTCACACGTATAATTCTGTATAAGACCCTGACTTTATCTACATTCCAATCTGTTTTACTTATTCCTCTGCATACTATGACTGCTTAGACCTTGATCATGACAAATGTAAAGGTTTCTTTAGAGAATTTGGTGTGTGTGTGTGTGTGTGGAACATAGAAAAAAAATGTGTAATGTGTTTTCAGCAAATTCCTAAATAAATATACAGTTCTTTAATACACAACAAACCAACAGTACGTGCTGGCATGTATAAATGACAAAAGAAGTCAATGTAGGTTTCAGAGTTGACAAAGATATTCCATGAGGAAAAACATAAACAGTAGTTCTGTTTAACACTATGTAGGTATCAGAGGGAGAGCTCCATGACACCAAAGTTTCAAGCTGCAAAAGAAAAAAAAAAAAAAAGAGAGAGAGAGAGAGTTTAGTCATCTGGTTTACCAGGCAAGGAAATTAGAGTTCAAGGTAGCATGTATTAGAAGTAAAAGACTCATTCCCCACTCTTGATGATTTCTTCAGTGTAGGAGGAATGTACTTTAGCTTTGAACTCCTGTTCTCTTTTCATATTCTCACTATTTTTTCCCCTGGATGAATAAAAAATCAGCTGGGCATGACCATTTCAATCTCTTCCTCTCTTCACTCAGAATCTGACTTGCCAATGGAAGCATATTTTCTGTTCTGTGTCTATATAGAAGTTTTATATTATATTTACTTACTAAACTCAGAAAGCCCTTCTAGTACATTTTAAAATGATCTTCTGGCATACTTATAACATTTTTCCTAGCTGCTTTCTTAAATTTCTTTCCTCCTTCTTTGCTCTTTAGCATCACTTACATAATTTCAGTCTTACATTCTCCATGTTTTCCCTGAAATAACTATGCTCCCTAAATAGTGATTATATGTAGTGGTTAGAAATTTAATCTCTGTACTTATGAACTGTGAGAAATTGAGACAGTGATTTAATTTTGTTGTTGTTGCATTTCCACATGTGTACAATGAGCTGAATAAGTGCAGAAGTACTTCCGTGACTTTAATCATTCAGCATTCTTCCTGGAGGAGACATAGCTCCTCCACAGCGTCTAGCACACTGGCAGATGGACAATCTCAGGACCTTTCTAATGCATATATGTTTTTTCTAATCTTACCCCAAGAAAGTAGACATACTATTTACACTGTCTTAGGAAATCAAACCACATGTAGTTCATGTCGCTCAGTCGTGTCCACATGAATAACCTTATTTTTGCAGTGGAGCACTATTCTACAAAAGGTTCTAACAGTATGACCAAAGGAGAAAATTTGCTTTTTCCACACTTCATGGAAAACATACTGGTACATTTTTTTAAATTACAGAAATAATTTTAATGTTAATAAGGTAAAAAAAAATTGCAATGTAAAAATTGATTTGTTCATTGATAAGAGGAAATTTACATGTATGTCATAATGGCAAAATGTCTTTGAATTCATTCACTTACTTTGACACATACATGACATTTGAGAAAGCATTACACCCTAGGAAATAATGTGAATCCATGGTACATATGTGCATTTAGATGAGAAAACAAGAGTTTTGACATGGTCATAGTGTATCTTTGTAGAGCACCCATTCACTCACTTTTCCATATGGAAATAGTGATATTTAGGCATTGAATTTCTCTAAAGAGTATCTCTCTCTGGGGCCAAGAAGAAATGAAAAGATTATCTTCTCTTTGTTAAGAATAATGTTGGTGTGAGAGAACTCTATGAGTGAAAAATAGACATTTACATTAAAATGGAGAATTATTTGTTGCTTGTTGTTAACTATACTGTTTTTTTGTCTTTTTTGTTCATTAACTATAGTTATGATTTTCTTATTTAGAAACCAGTCAAATCAATTTTACTGCTCTTTTTATTAATAAAATTAAATGTCAATTTTGACAGGAACTTTAGGGATGATCTTCAGGATATTTTTTAGAAATATATTTATATAAATATGGATTTTTCAGTTCTTAAAATACTTGCTAATCACATTAGTATAAACGGTATCAGTTGCTTAAAATACAATTTAGAGATAAACTTTCTAGCATTTGCTTTCTGAAAATAAAATTCTCACTATCTACCCAAAATAATTGGAGTCATCGAATATTGAGGTCAGGCTATGCACTGTAATCGATCAGCAGCCTGGCAGTAATGGTATCTGTAAGAAATACATCAAACTAATGAGCAGCTAAGAGCCACAAGAATAACTCTTGGTGCTTTAGATCTAAACTTTCAATGGCTCTCTGCAATACTTCAAAGACTAGGAGCATTAATTTTTTGAATAAGTCCTTGAAGTAAATGTCTTGAATATTTTTTCCTTAAAGTTGAAAATCAAATCAAAGCAATTTCAATTGAAATATTTATTGTAGAAACAAGTCATTGTGAATACAGAAAGTGAGCCCCATCGTACTCCATTTTCTCAGTGTCTTGCCAAATGAATCCACCGTCGGTGAACAGAGACTTGGAGGCTTCCCTAGTCTTGCTCTTTAGAAGAATTTATACAAATATAAATGAATAAGAAAAATGGCCCATAATGCTTATGGCTATAATTTTCAAACATATTTTAATGTTTCAAATTTCTTTGTACAAACACTTTCTATGTGTTCGATAAATCTAACTGGTAAAATTTGTTTTCTTTACAGTTTTTTCCCCTTTTAGGAATAATGTTATACTTATGACTCAATTTGATAGTTTGTAATAGAGAAGTCCTTGGCTTAATAATGGGAACTATTGCCCTTTTTCTTATTTAGCATGTATAATTACTATAAAAGAAAAAATTTTTAAAACTGTTATGGCTATCAGGTTTTCTTAGGAATTGGTATGTTCCCAGAAGTATTTTACATGCATTAAAATAAAACAACCCTATCACATAATTTCTGTTGGTATTTCCATTCTTCAGTGAGACAATTGAGACGTAGTATGATGAAGTAACTTGGCAAACATATTCAGCTAGTAAATAGTGAAAGTTTTGCTTGCTTTGCTTTGCTCTTGTTTGCTCCTAGGTAGTGTAGGTCTTATGACAGAAAGCAAGGAAGAATTAGCAAGCCTCTTGATGAAAGTGAAAGAGGATAGTGAAAAAAGTGGCTTAAAACTCAACATTCAGAAAGCTAAGATCATGGCATCTGGTCCCATCACTTCACGACAGATGGGGAAACAATAGAAACAGTGACAGACTTTACTTTTTGGGGTTCCCAAATCACTGCAGATAGTGACTGCAGCCATGAAATTAAAAGACACTTGCTCCTTGGAAGAAAAGTTATGACCAAACTAGACAGCATATGAAAAAGCAGAGACATTATTTTTCTAACAAACTTCAGTCTAGTAAAGGCTATGGTTTTTCCAATAGTCATGTATGATGTGAGAGCTGGACTATAAAGAAAGCTCAGTGCCAAAGAATTGATGCTTTTGAACTGTGGTGTTGGAGAAGACATTTGAGAGTCTCTTGGACTGCAAGGAGATCAAACCAGCCCATCTAAAGGAAATCAGTCCTGAATATTCATTGGAAGGACTGATGCTGAAGCTGAAACTCCAACACTTTGGCCACTGGAGGCAAAAAACTGACTTTCTGGAAAAGACCCTGATGCTAGGAAAGATTGAGGCAGGAGGAGAAGGGGACAACAGAGGATGAGATAGTTGGATCTCATCACTGACATGATGGACATGAGGCTGAGTAAGCTCCAGGAGTTGGTGATGGACAGGGAAGCCTGGCGTGCCGCAGTCCATGGGGTTGCACAGAATCGGACACAACTAGCACTGAACTGAACTGAACTGATAAAGAAGAAGGAGTAACAAAGTAGAAGCAACAGGGATGAAAAGAATTCTTATGAATGTACTTATACTATAACTTTGTATGTTTTATATAATCAGAATGTTAAATTAATGTATAAAGAAAAATCTCTTAATTAAAATTAATTGAAATAAATATAACTAACTATATATAATTTTGGTGATATAACCTCAGAGAGCAAGAAAAGTAGTCCAAGTGTTTATGCAGTCTCAAAGCTGTATAACTAAGGGCAAAACATGTGCAAAGAAATCTCAAATTTTATCAGTTCAGTTCAGTCACTCAGTCTTGTCCAACTCTTTGCGATCCTATGGACTGTAGAATGCCAGGCCTCCCAGTCCTTCACCAACTCCCAAACTCATGCCATTGAGTCAGTAATGCCATCCAACAATCTCATCTTCTGTTCTCCCCTTCTCCTCCTGCCCTCAATCTTTCCCAACATCAGGGTCTTTTCAAATGAATCAGCTCTTCACATCAGGTGGCCAAAGTATTGGAGTTTCAGCTTCAACATCAGTCCTTTCAAATAACACTCAGTACTGATCTCCTTTAGGTTGGACTGGTTGGATCTCCTGCAGTCCAAGGGACTCTCAAGAGTCTTCTCCAACACCACAGTTCAAATTTTATTCTGTCATAGTATTGTCATCTTGTGCAGACTTTATGTATAGTATTCTTGCCTGGAAAATCCCATGGACGGAGGAGTCTGGAGGGTTGCAGTCCATGGGGTTGCTGAGGGTTGGACACGACTGAGTGACTTCACTTTCACTTTTCACTTTCATGTATTGGAGAAGGAAACAGCAACCCACTCCAGTGTTCTTGCCTGGAGAATCTCAGGGACGGGGGAGCCTGATGGGCTGCCGTCTACGGGGTCGCACAGAGTCAGACACGACTGAAGTGACTTAGCAGTAGCAGTAGCAGAATAAAGAAATTAAGTAATTATAGTATTATTTAAAAAATAACTTTTCAGTGTGTAGAAAAATATCCTTTCAGCATAAAGGGTAAAAATAGTAAAGCTTATATTTGATTGAATAAAACAATGCATGCTGTTTTTTATATTCTTATTTCTGAATGCATGTTCTAACACTGTCCATTGAAAATATGTAAGGGTGATAGAAATCCAGTAGTAATAAACCACCCCTAACAGCCAGATTTTTGTTCATTAAATGACTTTCAACAATAGAAATCATGAGGATGCTCAGAGAAAAGCTCCTTTAAGTGGTGGGCAGGAAACTCAAAAGTTGGGAGCATAATATTGAACATAAAGAATTCTACCAAAGATTAGACGCTACTAAAGGATTATGGAGTCTGTACAGAAGACACAGAAGTCATCTTAAGTCTCATTGCTTTAGTTTAGAGTCTTGTGATTTAAAAAGAATGATCACTAAAATATGTAGAAATTGTCAAGTATATAAATATCCCAGAATATATAGATAGATATAGAGGTATATATATATAAGCACAGAGAAATAACTCAATGCTCCTTATGGAACACTTGAGTTTGCCAGGGTACTGACTCATTATGATGAACACTGATAGTTAAATGAGAACAATTAAAAAGTTTTTCTGCACCTTCTGTATAGACTACATTTCAGTGTTGTTAAAACAGTACTAGATGTGGTGGGAAGGATGGTTTAAAACACAGGATAACTGAAACTAATAAATGCAGAATGACTGAAAGAACTAAAAAAGTCACAGTTTTGCAGTTCTTAATATGATGTCTGATTTAGGCAATGGTGTGATTTATATTACTTATTGTCCCAAATAAAGAAATAGGGCTTCTGTGGTGGCTCAGCGGTAAAGAATCTGCCTGCAATGCAAGAGCTGCAGGAGACCAGGAGACAGGGGGTCAGTCCCTGAGTTGTGAAGATCCTTAGAGGAGGCAGTGGCAACCCACTCTGATATCCATGTCTGGAGAATCCCATATACAGAGGAAACTTGTGGACTACAGTCCATAGGGTTGAAGAGTGAGACACAACTGAAACGACTTAGCAGGCACCCATGCAAGGTAAAATAGTAAAGATAGAAAAGAAGAAAGAGTTAATTGCATTCTATCCCAGAAGGTTTTAATATTTTTTAATCTAAAATTAAATTCCCTTCACTTGTGAAAAGTTTTAGGCTCAGCTAGGAGGCTGCTATGAAACATTAAACAGTGTCAATTCTTACTGTGATGCTGCATTAATACTGCATAACATCAATATTTTATATTAAGAATGTTAATTATCCCTGAGATTCTAGAATGCCTAACAGTGCTAAAGTACTAGTGCACTAATTTTATTTTTAATTCATTTTCTTTTTTCTATTGGCTATTCTCCCTGGCTCTGATTCTTCTCCCTGCAGTGAGAAATGAGTTAAATCAGCTCTCACTGTCAACCAGAACAGCCTTGGAACTAAGTTAATCCATCACCTACTGACAAAAGGTTAAAAATATTGAATATCAATATCCAGAATGTTTTCCAACTCACAGCAATTGTTTGGGAGTGCTGATGTCTAAGCTCTGGGAATAAAGTGCAAGTTTTTGGCATTTTCCGTGTCCTTGGAGTTACCTTCTGAATGTACTTTATGTATGAATATAAATGTAAGCTTTTACTTTTAATGTAGTTCATACTAGATATATAAAATTTTTGAAATAATACAACAATAAAATGTGAATATATACTTTCATAATAAAAGCAAACTTTCACAACCGATTTTCAGAATTATCAGCTGGATCTATTGTGTATAGACTCATGCTTATTCATGATTATCTGATCACACATTCACACTTGTCACCTACAAAGACTGAACAATAGAATCATTATTTTTTTGAATGAATTTAATTCAGTTAACATGTACAAAGAACTCTGTTAGACATGGGGAAAATTAATGCAAATAATTCTGTCCATAACACATGGAATCAGTATTCTAGCAGTTCAAGATAAGATATATATATTGTGCATGTGTGTGTGTGTTTCAGTACTGATGCATTATAGAGAAAAATATATTAGAGATATATGATAGCTTAGATCAAAATTATTTTGATCTTTGACTATGCCCTTAGAAGTTACTTCAGTGACATTTGAAAATTTTAAAAAGTAATAAAATGGGCTTAAAAATAGGGAAAAAATATGGTCAGTGTAGATCATCACTCTCTCCTGTATCTCATACATTCTTATACAGAGAATATACTGTGAAGTAATGGGTATAGGAGAATGGATAAAAATATTAAAGTTTCCAGTTGACTTTTAAAAATACAGTCTGAATGAATGGAGAGGCTCTAGAGTCCTTGATCACAAAGTCCTTAATGATAATAACAGCAACAATAACCATTAATTCTGCAGAGGCAAGAAACACAAAACTTATTTAGGGATGTTTTAAATCAGGAACAGTTACAGAGACTATAAAGAATAGGAATCTTCCATCCAGTTGAAGCTAGACTATATGCTATTAAGAAGATTTTATAGGTAAAGAGCAATTATAGTATTCTGGTGTGAACTAATGAGGGTCCAGGTCTAGGGTTTGTGTCATGGCAAATTGACTATAGGAAATGCAGGTAATCTAAACTTGGAGACAACATGCATTTGACTTGGAGACAGAATGAGATCTGATTCCATAGTTCTAGGTTTCAATGAGTCATAGGATATCCATAAAGCTGTGATGCTTCCTGGAATGTAAGAAAGAAAACAACTCAAGGAGGAGAATATGTAGACATTTATACATGTGTGTTTTTATAGATGTATAGATACATACACACCATTGTCCTTTGGAAAGGAATATATCTCTGTGGGCTTAATATTGAATTTTAGCAGTCTCCACAGAGTATCTGAATGGTGATTTTCAGAGGGCAAGGTAGGTGTATGACCTGAGGCCATAGTTAGAGGATTGAATGGGTATCATCAACATGGAAAATCCAATAAAAGAAGTAGAGATTATTCTACTTGTTTAAAATTGAAATCTCATCTTAGGCTAAGTAGGAATAAATTTTAACGTATTCATTTTATAGATTTTTTTTCAAGATTTCATCAATATTTGGATACAAAATATTTTACTTATCAGTTTTATTTTTTCTTGTATACAAACATCAACCTTTATTTCATTTTGTTATGTGGTGACACAGGATCCTGTTGATTTTCTGACCAAAGGTTTCTATACCAGAGGTTCTTATAACATGTTAGAATTTCTAGAGATCTTTAGTTATCAAATCCTTAAGACAACCACAAAAGTGAATTGGTAATTTTCATTTATATAGTATTGGGCAAATTATTTTTTGGCCTTATATAGAATGTATCTGTACATTATATAGAATAATATCTGTATATAGCTTTAAGACAATATAGGGCTTTAATCTGTGTAAAATCAAAATAAATATACATATTTCTTCTAGTGATATGGAAGAAATAGTTTGTTTCAGGCTGTTTGCTATTATAATATACACTGTGGCATAATGCTTTGTACACACCTGCCAGGGTTTCGAGGTCATATTCTATGAGTGTAATCCATAGGTTATGGATATCATCAACTATAATTTAAAATGTTAAATTGCTTCTGAAGTTGTAAGACAGGGATATGATATATACTTTCTTCATATTGTTCCATACTTTTCCAATTTACTTTGCTATCACTCATTCATAGAATGTACATCAGTAGTGACTACTGACTACTAAAGAAATGTGTACTATGTCATAAACACTGTTGCTCAGCAGTGCAAAAATTAAAATGCAATGCCCTGTACCTCTGTTTTTCATTTACTTTTTTATCTCAAAACTGTTCCTTTATCTCAATAACTCTCAATTTTTTTTTCTAATGAATCATGTCAATGTATGGCAAAACCAATACGATATTGTAAAGTAAAATAAAGTAAAAATAAAATTTAAAAAGAAAAATAAAAAAAGAAAAATTGTGAAAAAATGAAGAAAAGTAATCTAGAAAATGAGACATTTGATAGCAATGTAACACTGGGGCAAAACAAATGCCAGAACTGTCAATATTTGAGAATTCAGTAATGTCCTGTACAACAAGATCTAGAAATAGAAATTTGCCTCTGAGAATTATACTCTAAATATAACATCTAATTAATAATCATAGAGACACACAAAATGATCTTAGTCAGACTTCTAAGGTGGTAACATTTGAGCATATCTGTAATAAATTATATGTAACAAGTCTAAAGAAATAATTCCTCGGTAAATGACAGTAATGTTACCACTAAAACATAGACTATCTACATTTTTTCAAGTAGTATAGAAGCCCTGTCAAAGAAAGGATGTGTTAGAGTTTGTTTTCCAAAGCAGTAGCAACTAAACAAACATGGCAATTAAATTTTAATTACAACTTTACTAAAATTAAAACTCATTTAGTTATAGCATTCACATTCCAAGTGTTCAACAGCCACAAGTGACTAGTGGTTACAATGTTGACCAGCATACAGAACAGTTCCGTGGTCACAGAGAATTCTACTGGGTAGTGCTGGTTTTGATCATAGATTTCAAATATTTAGCTATAATTGTGGAAATTACATACTAAGTTGTAGTTTAACAACTTGCACTACTCTAATCATATATCTAGACATATTCTCACTGTGTGATAAATTTATAAAGCTCTCCTAACATGACACTCTTACTGAGGCACTTGACTGCTCTTCTTGTAACTATGTCACTAAAGAACCTTTACATTGTTGTATCTTCCCATGTTCAAGTTTTGTCTATTAGTATAGAATGAACTTCCCATGAATACTCAGTTATGGACATATAATGTCAACAAGACATATACATGTACATACACATAGCCAGGTCCCCAGAAAGTGGCTCAGGTCTGTAGCTCCCACTTAGTTACCTTTCATAAATAATCAACCACTTTCAAAATGTTGAAAGGGCTTCCCTGGTGGCTCAGAGCTTAAAGTATCTGCCTGGAATGCTGGAGACCTAGGTTCGATCCCTGGGTCGGGAAGATCCCCTGGAGAAGGAAATAGCAACCCACTTCAGTATTCTTGCCTGGAGAATCCCATGGAGGGAGGAGCCTGGCAGGCTACAGTCCATGGGGTCGCAAACAGTCGGACATGACTGAGCGACTTCACTTTCACTTTTCAAAATGTTGGAACTTCCCTGCTTACTCAGACAGCAAAGAATCTGCCTGCAAGGCAGGAGACCCAGGTTCAGTCCTTGGGTTGGGAGGATCCTCTGGAGAAGGGATTGGCTACTTGGAGAATTCCATGGACAGAGGAGCCTGGTGGGCTATAGTACATGGAGGATGCAAAGAGTCAAACATGACTAAGCAACTAATACATATAAATTAAAAAGTAATACCATCCTGTTGAACCGAGCCTATTATACAGAATGAAGTAAGTCAGAAAAACAAGTATCATTTATTAACACATACATGGAATCTAGAAAAATTCCAGTGATGAATTTGCAGGGCAAGAATAGAGAGCTAGACATGGAGAGGAGACTTGTGGACACAGCAGGGGAAGGAGGGGGTGGGACAAATTGAGAGAAACATATGCGTTACCATATATAAAATAGATAGCCAGTGGGAATTTGCTGTATGATGCAGAGAGCTCAGCCCGGTGCTCAGTGATGACCAAGAGGGGTGGGATGGGGTGGGGTGTGGGATGGAGACTCAAGAGGGCTACTCAATGTATATGTACACCTGTATATATGTATCCGTATGGCTTATTCACGTTGTTGAATGGCAGAAACCAACACAACATTATAAAGCAATTATCCTCCAATTAAAATTTTAAAAAATAAATGAAAAAGTGATATTATCTTAAGAATTTTTTTCCACAAGATAGTTAAGTTAGTCCAGTGAAACATTAGACTGCATATTTGTAAAAGGTACAAAATGTAGCAAAAAATCTCAAATGTAGTGGTTGAAATAATTCTTCTCAGGAGAGATCTTCAGTTCTTCATTATTTCACTTCTGCTGATTTTGCATCCCTCACTTCTGGGATTTCTTCATTTTTCCTCAAACTCTAACCACTTTAATGGAACTATGGCTCTTCAATCTTTTCAACTCATTGACTTGAATGTGTTGCTTTCTTCCTCAAGGACACTCATCACCTAAGTTATTCTTCTGTTCTACACACATTCACCGTTGGAAGACTGATTAAGCATAACCCCTCAGGAGTCATCCTTGACCATCTTCCCTTCTCCACTTTGGGTAAGTTTTCTCTACTTTGCATTCCCTGGTACATTTCCTTCACAGCATTAACTGTGCATTTCTTCAGTTTTATTAGATTTTATTTAAAGGTTCCATTGTTTAATTATTTTTAATCATTATTATAGATAGTACATCCTTAACTGTATTGTCACCTCACTAAGGTGAGTGGTTTTATCTCAAGAATAATCCATCTCTGATTTAACACTTGGCAGATATATAATAAATATTTGTTAAATGCATTAAGAAGATAAGACAGAACTAAGATATCTAAGGAATAGTAATGCTACTTTTAAACTGACCATAAAGCAAGACTTCTTTGATAATTTAAAGTTTTCTATTACTTTATTTTAAATAATTGAAATGCTTTCTTGTAATTTATTCCCTAATTTATCAATTTATTTATTGATATATTTCTCTATGTTCTATTGTGCTTGAGAACTATAATATTTTCTTTTCAGTTTTAATCACATTAAAATTCTAATTTTATTTTTGTTAGATGGCTATGAAATCACGTACTTGCTTTCCTATTAAAAAAGGTGCTTTTGTATCAATTGAAAATTTGTCACCTGAGAAATGTATTCCAAATCCTCGTAAGATGATTCAACATGTAACAAACGTTGAGAGTCAACATTAACCAGACCTAGAGGATTAAAACATTCCCTGTGTCTGAAGAAAACACTGTTTAGTTTCTGTCCTTCAATCCTAAACTGGATGATAGACTGCAGAACAACTATATTCCAATATAAATATATATATTTTTTAAGGCATGGCAAGTCACTGCATCCAACCCATGACACCTGACACTACAGAAAACACTTTAGTTTAATGTCACAGAAACTAAATGTACTAATACAGACTAAAGATCATCATTTGGTTGTTTTTTGTTTGTTTGTTAATTTTACTGTGTGTGATTCAAAAAACATTTTATTGAGGTATAACTGACATAGAAACAGTTGTGCATATTTAATATGCACAACTTGAGTTTGGAGATGTCTATATCTTTGAAGCATCATCATAATCAATGCCATAAACATATCCATCACTTCTAGAATTTTTCCCCATCCTCTTTATTTTTGTGATAAGAACACAATATAAATTCTACTCTATTAACAATTTTTAAAATACATTATACAGTATTGCTAACTACATGTAATATGCTGTATGGTAGATCTCTTATACTTAGTCATCTCATGTAACTGAAACTTCATACCTTTTACCAACACCTCCTTGCTTCACCCTCCCCTGAGCCCTTGGTGACCACCATTCTGTTATCTATGAGCTTGACTATTTTAGATTCCTCACATAGTGAGATCATAAAATATTTGTTCTTCTATGTCTAGCTTACTTCACTTAGCATAATGTTCTCCAGGTTTATCCATGTTGTCACAAATGGCAGGATTTCTTTCCTTATTAAGGCTGAATAATATTATGTTCCATGTAAACTAGTGTAGCCACTGTGGAAAACTGAAGTATGGAAGTTACTTGAATATGAAAATTATTAAAAATTTAATATATAACTATCATATGATTTAGTGATTTTCACTTTTTGATATATACCCAAGGGACCTGAAATTAGGATTTTGAAGAGAAATTTGCACTCCTGTACTTATTTCAATATTGGTATTCACAATTATTATTTAGTTTATATGGCAAAGTTTTCAAATTGAAAGTGAAATGAAATTCTAAACCTGGAAATATAGTAAAGTGTCAGTCTTTATAGAAAAAAATCCTCTTGTGTATCATCTTTAATACCTGTCTCTTATACACATCTAGATGTGTATAAGAGACAGCCTACAAAGACTGAACAATAGAATCATTATTTTTTTGAATGAATTTAACTCAGTTAACATGTACAAAGAACTCTGTTAGACATGGGGAAAATTAATGCAAATAATTCTGTCCATAACACATGGAATCAGTATTCTAGCAGTTCAAGATAAGATATATATATTGTGCATGTGTGTGTGTGTTTCAGTACTGATGCATTATAGAGAAAAATATATTAGAGATATATGATAGCTTAGATCAAAATTATTTTGATCTTTGACTATGCCCTTAGAAGTTACTTCAGTGACATTTGAAAATTTTAAAAAGTAATAAAATGGGCTTAAAAATAGGGAAAAAATATGGTCAGTGTAGATCTTATGAAGCATTCCATAAATAAAAGTAGAAATCCTAAATGACATTTTTCAAATACATACCTCTGACCTAATTTTTATTACAATAGTTACCAAGGTCATGATTATTCTCATCTCTTAATTTATTATTTTATAATATTACAAGATATTAACAATATGGCTATAACGAGTGTTAAACAGGAAGAATCTTATATATTAAACAAAGGATCTCTTATAAAGTGTGTGAATGGGTGCATATGATTGGTTAAATCTGGCATATATATACACAGGAGTAGATCATTTCTTAATATCCCTTCCTGGGCATGACAAAATTATTTTGAGTAATAATTATGTAATGAAACAAATAATATATGGCCAAAAGAAACTCAGGCAGAGATAATCTTCTTGCATTGACCACTATGTGTGTGTGTGTGTATATATATATATATATATAAATCAATCAATCAATAAAATTTGATAGTAGGGTAAAAATTGCTTTATTAATATATGTCAATTACATCCATGTATTTTTTTAAAGAAAGGGAAAATCTTAATTATTAATAAATAATGTGATGGACAGGGAAGCCTGGTGTATTGCTGTCCATGGGATCGCAAAGAGTCGGATGCGATCAAGTAACTGAACTGAACTGAACTGAATAATTTCTTACATATAGAAGAAATGGTAGTATAAAGGAACACCAGATATTCCTGTGATCCTTATAGGGTGCAGCTACCTGCTTTACCTAGAGAAACCAAAGGTAATAATTCTTCATGACATTCTCTGAAGTGCAAATTTTTAATGTTGATTTCTTTCCCCTGTGAAGGTTGCTGTTTTTGCCAGTTTTTTTTCTGTTTAGTAATTTGCCCAGGTTAGATCTATGAAACTGGTTTTCCCCATAATGTTTGGTATTTGATGTTTCTTAGTTTTGTTTGTGTGTGTGTGTGTGTTTTGTTGATACTTTTTATCCTGTTCTTCCAGGTTTACCTCCATGTTTGTGTAACTCAGAGGTCAGCCTGTGATGGGACAGCCATGTTTTCAAACCCCTTAATCCAGGAAGGCACTCATTTTCAGGTGGGTCTCTGGGTGGGCAGGGAAGGGAATTCAGGGTTTTCAGGGTTGCCCTGGCTTATACTTTCTTTTCACAGGGCCTTGTTATCTCCCTTCGGTGGCCAAAGGCACAATTTCAGGGTTGGCTGGGAGTGTTGGGTTAGCTTGAGCCCTCTCTGAGCCTCCACTATGCAGATATACTATCTCAGCCAGGTGTATGTTTGTTCCAATCAAGATAAAAACCTCAGGGAGAGGAGGTAGCCTTCCCAACTGATCAAGCTCTGAAATGATCACTCCCACAGACAATACTGCTGTATTGTCCAGTGCTCGAAAATGAGTGATATTCCCCTTGACCATGACAGAGAGAAGCCAATCCTCAGACTCACCCTTTACCCTGTAGAACCTTCATGCCTCTTAATGGCACAGGGTGGGTGGAGGAGCAGAAGGGATGGGGCTGAAGAGAGCAAGCCTAGGAGAAAAGGAGAGTCACAGAGTATGTTCTCACCCCAAGTTTGACATGTTTTCCCAAAGAATAAAGGCTTCTGTGACTATTGCACCCCTTTGAACCATTTCCAGAGCACTGAAATGTTTGCTTCTGTCAATTTTGTTGAGCTTTATAGTTTTGTTTGTTTGTTTGTTTTTGCAGAGAAAAGTTTTCTGATTGCCTCACTTGGCTATAACGACAATAATTCTTATTCTTTCAGATGGAGCATGTTCTTGCCTGGGTCTTAGCAGGTACTTGTGCCTCTGCCTAGATGCTCTTCACACATACAGGTACTTGACTTACTCCCTCAATTAATTCAGGCTTCACTTTCAGTATCATCCTATTGGGAAAGCCAGTCTTCCCTGTACAAATATATTCTGCTCTGTATCACCTTCACCTTTTATTTTGTTTTGTCCCACTTATCACCTCTTATATACCTCTTCCCTGACTTACAACGGGATAATGTCCTGATAAAACCACCAAA
This sequence comes from Cephalophus harveyi, assembly GCA_006410635.1. Taxonomy (NCBI): domain Eukaryota; kingdom Metazoa; phylum Chordata; class Mammalia; order Artiodactyla; family Bovidae; genus Cephalophus; species Cephalophus harveyi. Next base: position 217,305 of record SJYT01029459.1, on the reverse strand, counting down.
CATTAAAATATTGTAAGATGACAATGAGTTTAACACACCTAACCTACTGAACATCATAGCTCAGCTTAGTGTATGTTAAAAGTGCTCAGGACACTTCACTAGCGTACAGTTGGGCAAAGTCATCTAACATAAAGCTCATTTTATAATATAGTGTTAAATATGTCATGCAATTTATGGAATGTTGTGCTGAAAGAGAAAAATAGAATGATTGTTTGGGCACAGAATGGCTATAAATGCTCTGGTTGTTTACCTTAGTAACCGTGTGGCTGACTAGGTGTTGTAGCTTGCTGCTGCTGCCAAGTATCACAGAGTGTACCAGATTTTCACATATTGCTAGCCAAGGAAAATATAAAAATTCAAAATTGGAAACACGTCTTTTACCAAATACATATTGCTTTCATACCATTGTAAAATTGAAAACTCTAAGTCAAATCAAGGTAAATCAGGGACCATCTGTACAAGATACTTATTTTATGCCCCTCTCCTGATATGATTGCCAACTTTTTTTCATTCATTGCTGTTTTCTCAAAACATACAAATAATAACTGGTACAGAAATGATGCCTAATAATTATTGAACGAATGAATGAGTTAGTGATTGAGTGACCAAAGTAAAAGGTAAATAATAAAGCACACTTTGCCAGAGGGTTTTTTCTTCTTTTGAGTTAGCACTAAAGATCACTGAAAGTTCAGAAGAAATGATGGTCTTTAAGATTAAGTCCCCATTGTATCTCCCATTCGATTTCCTAGGAGGGTTTTAATATCTTATATATAGTCTTTGAAAAAGTCTCTCTTCCTTTTTATGACAATATGGCTTGAGGACATTTCTTCAAGGAATATCTATTTCTTGGATGTGGCTGAGGATCCCAAAGTCAGAACTAGCATTTAAAAAATTCATTATTTTCACACTTAACTATACAGTGCATAATTGCCCCACTAGTCTAAAGGTACTACAGGAAACATTTTCTATAACATTATCACAAGCAAAGTTGATATCTGCATTAACCACTGAAAACCAATGGTTTTGCATAATAATGTTTCTGAGGGTCCTATTGAATAGGGAGATATCAGGGACACAAGTGTAACTAATGAACAGGCAGAAAACAGAAGACCAAACAACTGAAAAACAGAACAAAAACAAACAGTGGAGGTGCTATAGTAGTTGAAGGGAAGAGGAGGCAAAACTAATTGGCCTGTTGGAAAGCTTCAATAAGAGGTGGTGTAGATGAAATATGCCTTCTTTTTTCTGTCTTTATATAGAGTGAAGTAAACTCTTATCAGTACACTCCATTGAATATTTAGTAATAAAATGACCAACAGATAGACAATGGACAAGTCAGTGGAACAAATAAGTAAGAATGAGATTATTTTTTCCAGTAAAAGTATGTTAATAAGTAATAGTGTACAATACACATTTAGCTTGAAAATTAATTGCTTGTATTAATTATTAAGCAATGCATTTTGTGTATTCTGAAGCAGCATGTTTTTATAGCATGTAAACAACCAAGCCATTGACTCATTTTATTTAAGTAGCCCTGTTGGAATTTCCAGAGCTATTTTGGAGCCATCATTTTTTCACCTGCAGGATGTTCCTGGATTTACTAAACCAACCTGAAGCCATAGAATCTTTTTTCCTATATTGCAGGAAAAAAAAAAGTTTCAAATACGTGAAACATACTTTAAAAGAAACCACAATCCATCAATGTTTGTAACTGGCTGCTGAACTTGAAAGAAGTCATCTAGAGAAATACATAACAATTTCGTTCAGTCACCTCTGATGTGATATGTGCCATTTTAGAAAAAAGAAAGTGGCCCACGATCAGCTCTCTAAGTCCATCCAAATGCAAAGAGAAAAATATAGTTGGTTATTTGATGCTTCATCTTAAAATGGAAAAATGTGTCTAGAAACACTTATTTCATTGAATAATGTAGATTAAAAACTCTTAAGATATTTTTAATCTAGATGGGAATATGTTGCTTATTTACCTTAAATTTTATATTTCAGTAGACATTTGTTTACCATACTAATGGATTTTCACCATCAAACATACACTTAAAATTTATTTAGAAGGGATAATTTTACTCTGAGTATCAAGTAAAACAAGGATAACAAATGTCTCTGACCAAGAAATACGGGTCTCTGGAAAGGTAAGGTATTTACTAAGCACTAGAGGAGGGCACGACCATCCACTCCAGTATTCTTGCCATGGAAAGAGGAGCCTGGCAGCTTACGGTCCACAGAGTTGCAAAGAGTTAGACCTGACTGAAGTGACTTGGCACATACCAAGCAGTAGAGACACATTTTCACAGGCTAATCATTCAAACCACAATCCAGGTGAAAGATATAATTTTGTGACTTCCTATATAGCATTTTTATGCATTTCATCTCCTAATTTTATCATTTTAAACCTGCTAACCGGTTGCAAAGCAAAACATTTTTGTACGTTCTCTTTGGCTTTAATACAAAATAACATAACCTGTAGTTTATTGGGACCCAGGGATTAGGCACATTATGCTACAGTCTCATTTAAGCAATATAACATTTCAGAATTCTGTCCTCAATTCCCCTAACCATTTATTATAAAACAATACATTCAGATCCTATCTTTTTATATGACAGTATTTTGCCTAGAAAGGAATTTCCATTTTACTCAGACATTCTATTTTGTTGAACAGTGTGTGTGTGTGTGTGTGTGTGTGTGTGTGTGTGTGTGTGTGTGTGTGTCTCATGGGACTACTTTGATCTAGATTTTGAATTGATTTAAAAATCAATTTTGTTGTCAAACTAAATGTAAAGCCTAACAATTAATGTTACTTTCAGTATACCAGGTTTGTGGGGACTTTTTGTTTCTTCCAATCAAGTTCCTTTTGATAATTTTAGCTTGTATTAAATAAGGCTAAAACTAAGCAGGAATTAATTACTATCATCAGCAGGTTGTCAGGTTTATGCAAATGAATTAGAATCCTTCAATGCCATTTAAAAAGTTTTTAAATCCATCCTTCTGTTTGTAAACAGGGAGATTTGGAGTCTGAAAACCCTCCCTCTACATTTGTTTCCTTTTCTTCCATGTAGAATCAGACAGTCGAATGGAGTAGTACCAATGTAGTTGAGGAAACTTGTGTTTTATTTCTCTAGCACCTCTCAGACGAAGGGCCAATGATCACATGAAGGCAAGTGGGGGCCATTTCCATTTTTGTAAACTATGCTGTGAACCTGACAGGTTAAACAAACTTCAGCCATATCCTGCAATTACACATTTTCATGTCTCTAGCCATATGAAGCTACATAATCTGGTTATTCATTCTGATGTTATTTGAGCTATACTTCAAACCAAGGCATTGTTTTGCCCAACACAATGGACACTGCCAACTTATATGTGACTCTGATTAAAGGAGCTTCCAACAATCATAGTTTAACACTCTTACTATCAGGACACACCTCCCCAACCTGCCCCACTTGACAATATGAGTTTGGTCTTGTCATATAATTGACCACAGTGTTGCAATATCTTGAGACAGTAGCTCAGCTACTATTTCAAATGACTATGGAAAAACTAGAGTTTGTAATTATGCAAGATATTCACATGTATTTTATGCTCTAGTATTGTGGAAGCCAATAGCAAAATGACTTATGCATCACTAAAATTATCCATTTTATCACTAAAATGGATAATGGTATTAGTGGGACTATTTTGGAGGCCAATGATTTCCATCAAATTATGTATAATGAGTAAAATAATTCTACCTTATATATCTTTTCATATAGTTTTGAATTACACAACATAGGGATTGTAAGGTTTTATAATTCTTTTCTTTACCAATTTGAAACATTCTTGAATTATTCATTCATAAGCATTACTTATCTGAATCTTAGAAAAAAAGTTTGGGGGTATAAAAGTTGGAGAAAAAATAAATATAGATATTTAAAAAGTGATTTCTCATTTTTGAAGCTTATGAAAATGTTCAGGATTAAACCACAGACCTAAACAAATATTGCAACAGCAACAACAACAACAACAAAAGCAGAAAAACATCATATGATAAAATATAAAACAGAGTAAGAGAAAAATACCATTTTACAGTCATTATTGAATGTGGGGAGCTGTTTTTAGAAATAACCACTTTAATTTCATTAGATTTTGAGGACATCCACTGTCTTCTTCATAGGGGCTAACAACTTTTGAGTATTTATTCTGAATAAGGTACAGTACACAAACTTTCATATATAACATTTTGGTTAGTCATCCAACAATTCAAATTAGATACCAATAGTATCACAGTTCTACAGATTGGAAAATTGGGGCTTAAAAAATTGTATAAATTGTGCAAAGTCACACAAATGATAAATAGTTAAGTCTGTTTTCAAACACAAATGTATCTGGTACCAGAGTCCAGATCTTCACCTCCATGTAATATTCCTAAGAATTGTGCATACATCTCTCTCTCTCTCTATATATATATATATATACAGATATATATGTGTATATATATATATAGTATTAGATTCCTATTATTGTTACTACAAAATTTTAAGAGCATAATATATAATAGTTATTAATTGCCTCTGTACTTGTTTGAAAAAATGTCATATAAATCCACTCAAGATAAATCCCCGAGTGAACTAGAAACAGAAGTAAACATTTTAGCTTTGGAAAGAATGTCTACAAAAGTCTCACAGATAAAATCATACTTCATGGTAAGAAACTCAAACCTTTCCCATTAAGATCAGATACAAGGCAAGAATGCCCACTCTCACCACTCCTTTTGAACATCCTATTGAAGTACTGCTAATGCAATAATATAATTAATGGAAATAAAATATATATAGATTGGGAAGAAAAGTTTAAGCCCTTTGTTCGATCATCTATTGTGGAAAATTCTAAAGAATCTGAAACAACAACAGCAACAAAATTCTGGAACTAATAAATGACTGAAATAAGGTTACAAGGTAAAAAGTTAATGTACAAAAGTCAATTGTTTTTCTATGCCAGCAACAGAAATATCTTTTATAAAAGAATATACATATCTTTTATATTCTTGGAAAAGGCAATATATTAGCTCCACCACAAATGAAATACATAGTTATAAATCTAACAATATTATATACAAGATTTAGTTGAAGATCACAAAACTCTGATGAATGAAATCAGAAAATAGGTAAATAAAGGAGATATATTCCATGTTTGTTGGTAGAAACTATCAATATTGTCAAGATGTCAGTTCTTACCAATTTTATCTTTGGATTCAAGGTAATCCTAATTGAAATCCCAGAAAGTTATTTTGCAGATATTGACAGACAATTAATAAAGTTTACATGGAGAAGCAAACAATTCAGAACAACCAACATAGTAAGAAAGAAAACAAAACTGGAGGACTGACACCACCCTACTTTAAGACTCACTGGAAATCTACTGTAATCAAGACTGTGTGGTACTGGTGAAAGAACATACATATAGAACAATAGAACAGAACAGAGGGCCACATGGATATAGCCAACTCATAGCTGGCATAGGAGCAAAAGCAATACAATGGTTCAAAAGAAATTCTTTTCAACAAATGTTGCTGGGACAACTTGAACATCCACAAACCAAAATAAAAGTAACCACAGACTTTACAGCTTGCACAAAAATTAACTCAAAGTGGATTAGAGACATAACTATAAAAGATAAAACTCTAAAACTCATAGAAGATAGCATAGGAGAACATGTGTTACCTTATATATGACACTGAATTTTTAGACCCATGAAACAAATAATTGATAAGTTTAATTTCATTACATTAAAAAAAATTGACCAACCTAGACAGCATATTAAAAAGCAGAGACATTACTTTGTCAACAAGATGTGTATAAGAGACAGATCATCTATTGTGGAAAATTCTAAAGAATCTGAAACAACAACAGCAACAAAATTCTGGAACTAATAAATGACTGAAATAAGGTTACAAGGTAAAAAGTTAATGTACAAAAGTCAATTGTTTTTCTATGCCAGCAACAGAAATATCTTTTATAAAAGAATATACATATCTTTTATATTCTTGGAAAAGGCAATATATTAGCTCCACCACAAATGAAATACATAGTTATAAATCTAACAATATTATATACAAGATTTAGTTGAAGATCACAAAACTCTGATGAATGAAATCAGAAAATAGGTAAATAAAGGAGATATATTCCATGTTTGTTGGTAGAAACTATCAATATTGTCAAGATGTCAGTTCTTACCAATTTTATCTTTGGATTCAAGGTAATCCTAATTGAAATCCCAGAAAGTTATTTTGCAGATATTGACAGACAATTAATAAAGTTTACATGGAGAAGCAAACAATTCAGAACAACCAACATAGTAAGAAAGAAAACAAAACTGGAGGACTGACACCACCCTACTTTAAGACTCACTGGAAATCTACTGTAATCAAGACTGTGTGGTACTGGTGAAAGAACATACATATAGAACAATAGAACAGAACAGAGGGCCACATGGATATAGCCAACTCATAGCTGGCATAGGAGCAAAAGCAATACAATGGTTCAAAAGAAATTCTTTTCAACAAATGTTGCTGGGACAACTTGAACATCCACAAACCAAAATAAAAGTAACCACAGACTTTACAGCTTGCACAAAAATTAACTCAAAGTGGATTAGAGACATAACTATAAAAGATAAAACTCTAAAACTCATAGAAGATAGCATAGGAGAACATGTGTTACCTTATATATGACACTGAATTTTTAGACCCATGAAACAAATAATTGATAAGTTTAATTTCATTACATTAAAAAAAAATCTGCTACAAAAGGCAATATCAAGAGAATGAGAAGACAAGTCACACACTGGGAGAAAATGTTTGTAAAAGACACGTCTGATAAAAGACTGCCATCCAAAATAGAGAACTCTTAAAACAGCAATAAAATAACAAACTGATTAAAAATAATCCAAAGACCTTAGTATACACCTCACCAAAGAAATTATATAGGTGGCAAATGAGCATATCAAGAATTGCTACACATCATATATCATCAGAGAAATGCTAATTCAAACAACCGTGAGATGCTACTGTATACCTATTAGAATGGTCAGTATCTGGACCATTGATGGGATATGGTGCAGCAGGAATTCTCATCCATTGCTGATGGGAATGAAAAATGGTACAGCCACTCTGGAAGACAGTTTGTCAGTTTCTTATAAAACTAAACATACACTTAACATATGATTCAGTGATAATGTCCCTTGATACTTACCTGTATAGGTAGAAAGAGTATGTTTACACGCAAACCTCCTATGGATGTTGTAAAGTTTTAAAGAACTATACTCATAATGGCCAAAACTTTAAAGCAACCAGTGTCTTTCAGTAGGTAAATGTATAAATAAAGCATGGTGCATCCAGAAAATGGAATATTATTCAACACTAAAAAGAAATGGGTTTTAAAACTCTGAGAAGATATGAAAGAACCTTAAATGTATATCATTAAGTAAAAGCAACCCATCTGGAGAGCCTATATACAGTATTATTCAAACTATATGGCATTCTGGAAAGGCTAAACTCTGGAGAGAGAAAAAGATGATCAGTGTCTACCAAGGATGTGGGAAAGGGATGAGTAGATTGAGCACAGAGGATTTTTAGTGCAGTGAAAACAATCCGCATGATATTCTAACAATGGATGGTTGTCACTATGCATTTCTCCTAACTCATACAATATACAACATTGTATGTACAGTGAACCATAGTGTAAACTATAAACTTTGGATAATTACGATGTGTCAATATAGATTCATCAGTTGTAATACCTTGAAGGGGGTTGTTCATAAAGGGAAGGCCATGCAACCTGGGAGCAACAATATATGAGAAATCTCTCAGTACCTTCCTCATAATTTTGCTGTGGACCTGAACTTCCATAAAATTTAAATAAAAATTAAGCTATACTAAATTATCAATATTGACTGCAGCACTTTCACAGCATCATCTTTCAGAATTTGAAATAACTCAACTGGAATTCAATCACCTCCACTAGCTTTGTTCATAGTGATGCTTCCTAAGGCCCACTTGACTTCACATTCCAGGATGTCTGACTCTAGGTGAGTGATCACACCATCATGATTATCTGGGTACTGAAGATCATTTTTGTACAGTTCTTCTGTGTATTCTTGTCACCTCTTCTTAATATCTTCACGTGAACTATGAACTTCCAGATGTTCAAGCTGGTTTTAGAAAAGGCAGAGGAATCAGAGATCAAATTGTCAACATCTGCTGGATCATTGAAAAAGCAAGAGAGTTTCAGAAAAACATCTATTTCTGCTTTATTGACTATACCAAAGCCTCTGACTGTGTGGACCACAATAAACTGTGGAAAATTCTGAAAGAGATGGGAATACAGGACCACCTGACCTGCTTCTTGAGGAACCTGTGTGCAGGTCAGGAAGCAACAGTTAGAACTGGACATGGAACAATAGACTGGTTCCAAATAGGAAAAGGACTATGTCAAGGCTGTATATTGTCACCCTGCTTATTTAACTTATATGCAGAGTACATCATGAGAAACACTGGGTTGGAGGAAGCACAAGAAGGAATCAAGGTTGCCAGGAGAAATATCAATAACCTCAGATACGCAGATGACACCACCCTTATGGGAGAAAGTGAAGAACTGAAGAGCCTCTTGATGAAAGTGAAAGAGGAGAGTGAAAAAAAGTTGGTTTAAAGCTCAACATTCAGAAAACTAAGGTCATGGCATCTGGTCCGATCACTTCATTGCAAATAGATGGGGAAACAGTAGAAACAGTGGCTGACTTTCTTTTTACAGGCTCCAAAAATCACTGCAGATGGTGATTGCAGCCATGAAATTAAAAGATGCTTACTCCTTGAAAGAAAAGTTATCACCAACCTAGACAACATATTAAAAAGCAGAGACATTACTTTGTCAACGAAGTTCCGTCTAGTCAAGGCTATTGTTTTTCTAGTGGCTATGTATGGATGTGAGAGTTGAACTATAAAGAAAGCTGAGTGCTGAAGAACTGATGCTTTTGAATTGTGGTGTTAGAGAAGACTCTTGAGAGACTCTTGGACTGCAAAGAGATCCAACCAGTCCACCCTAAAGGAGATCAGTCCTGGGTGTTCATTTGAAGGACTGATACTGAAGCTGAAACCCGAAAACTTTGGCCACATTATGTGAAAAATTGACTCATTAAAAAGATCCTGATGCTCGGAAAGATTGAGGGCAGGAGGAAGAGGGGACAACAGAGGAGGAGATGATTGGATAGCATCAACAACTTGATGGACATCGGTTTGGGTGGACTCTGAGAGTTGGTGATGGACAGGGAGGCCTGACATGCTGGGGTATATGGGGTTGCAAAGAGTCAGACATGATTGAGCAACTGAACTGAACTGAACTGAAATTATCAATGTCATAAGGTTTCATTACCATGATATTGAATTGTTTGCCTTGGAAATGAACCAAGATCTTTCTGTCATTTTTGAGACTGCATCCAAGTACTGCATTTTGGACTCTTTTGTTGAGTATGATGGCTAATCCATTTCTTTTAAGGGATTCCTGCCCACAGTAGTAGATATAATGGTCAGCTAAGTTAAACTCACCCATTCCAGCCCACCTTACTTCGCTGATTCCTAGAACGTCAACATTCACTCTTGCCATCTCCTGTTTGACCACTTCCAATTTGCCTTGATTCATGGACCTAACATTCCAGGTTCCTATGCAATATTGCTCTTTACAGCATCGGACCTTGCTTCTATCACCAGTCACATCCACAACTGGGTCTTGTTTTTGCTTTGGCTCCATCCCTTCATACTTTCTGGAGTTATTTCTCCACTGATCTCCAGTAGCATATTGGGCACCTACCAACCTGGGCAGTTCATCTTTTAGTGTCTATCTTTTTGCCTTTTCATGCTGTTCATGGGGTTCTCAAGACAAGAATACTGAAGTGGTTTGCCATTCCCTACTCCAGTGAACCACATTCTGTCAGACCCCTCCACCATGACCCATCCATCTTGGATGGCCCCACATGGCATGGCTTAGTTTCATTGAGTTAGACAAGGCTGTGGTCCATCAGTTCAGTTCAGTTCAGTCACTCAGTCATGTTCGGCTCTTTGCGACCCCATGAACCGCAGCACACCAGGCCTCCCTGTGCATCACCAACTCCCAGAGTTCACCCAAACTCATGTGCATCAAGTCAGTGATGCCATCCAGCCATCTCATCCTCTGCTGTTCCCTTCTCCTCCTGCCTGCAATTCCTCCCGGCATCAGGATCTTTTCTAATGAGTCAACTATTCCCATGAGGTGGCCAAAGTATTGCAGTTTCAGCTTCAGCATAGCTGAGCTGTTTCAAACCCTACAAGATGATGCTGTGATGGTCCTGCACTCAATATGCCAGCAAATTTGGAAAATTCAGCAGTGACCACAGGACTGGAAAAGGTCAGCTTTCATTCCAATCCCAAAGAAAGGCAATGCCAAAGAATGCTCAAACTACTGCACAACTGCACTCATCTCACATGCTAGTAAAGTAATGCTCAAAATTCTCCAAGCCAGGCTTCAGCAATATGTGAACCTTGAACTTCCAGATGTTCAAGCTGGTTTTAGAAAAGGCAGAGGAACCAGAGATCAAATTCCCAACATCTGCTGGATCATCAAAAAAGCAAGAGAGTTCCAGAAAATATCTATTTCTGCTTTATTGACTATGCCAAAGCCTTTGACTGTATGGATCACAGTAAACTGTGGAAAATTCTGAAAGAGATAAGAATACCTGACCTGCCTCTTGAGAAACCTGTATGCAGGTCAGGAAGCAACAGTTAGAACTGGACATGGAACAACAGACTGGTTCCAAATAGGAAAAGGAGTATGTCAAGGCTGTATATTGTCACCCTGCTTTCTGTCTCTTATACACATCTAGATGTGTATAAGAGACAGGTGGATCACAATAAACTGTGGAAAATTCTGAAAAATATGGGAATACCAGACCACCTGACCTGCCTCTTGAGAAACCTGTATGCAGGTCAGGAAGCAACAGTTAGAACTGGACATGGAACAACAGACTGGTTTCAAATCGGAAAAGGAGTATGTCAAGGCTGTATGTTGTCACCCTGCTTATTGAACTTATATGCAGAGTACATCATGAGAAACGTTTGGCTGGAAGGAGCACAAGCTGGAATCAAGATTGCCGGGAGAAATAGCAATAACTTCAGATATGCAGATGACACCACCCTTATGGCAGAAGGTGAAGAAGAACTAAATAGCCTCTTGATGCAAGTGAAAGAGGAGAGTGAAAAAGTTGGCTTAAAGCTCAACATTCAGAAAACTAAGATTGTGGCATCTGGTCCCATGGGAAATAGATAGAGAAACAGTGGAAACAGTGGCTGACTATTATGAGGGGCTCCAAAATCACTGCAGATGTTGATTTCAGCCATAAAATTAAAACATGCTTACTCCTTGGAAGGAAAGTTATGACCAACCTAAACAGCATATTAAAAAGCAGAAACATTACTTTGCTAACAAAGGTCTGTCTAGTCAAGGTGATGGTTTTTCCAGCGGTCATACCTGGATGTGAGAGTTGGACTATAAGGAAAGCTGAGTGCCGAAGAATCAATGCTTTTGAACTGTGGTGTTGGAGAAGACTCTTGAGAGTCCCATGGACTGCAAGGAGATCTAACCATTCCATCCTAAAGGAGATCAGTCCTGGGTGTTCATTGGGGGGCTTGATGTTGAAGCTGAAACTTCAGGACTTTGGCCTCGTTATGTGAAGAGCTGACTCATTTGAAAAGATCCTGATGCTGGGAAAGTTGAAGGCTGGAGGAGAAGGAGATGACAGAGGATGAGATGGTTGGATGGCATCACAGACTCAATGGACATGAGTTTGGGTAAACTCCAGGAGATGGTGATGGACAGGGAGGCCTGGCGTGCTGCAGTTCATGGGGTTGCAAAGAGTCTGACACTACTGAGCACTCAACTGAACTGAACTAAAATTTTCATTTATAAGACATATGGTGCAGAATAAGAAAAATTAGAGAAATCTGAAACTTTTGTGTAACATCTGATTGTATTATACAAAACCATCTAGTTTTGTTGTGTGTGTACTTAGTCACTCGGTCCTGTCTGACTCTTTCCAACCCTTGGACTGTGGCCCACCAAGCCCCTTTCTCCATGGGATTTTTCAGGCAAGCATACTGGAGTAGGTTGCCATTTCCTTCTCCAGAGGATCATTCTGACCCAGGGATTGAACCCATGTCTCCTGCATCTCCTGCTTAGTAGGCAGATTCTTTATCTGTTGAACCACACGGGGAAGCCAACATCTGATTATAACATTGTAATATCCAATAAAACCACAATGCAGGATTCCATTACAGTGAAGTATATCAGTTGCTAGTAATGAATTATGAAACCTAATATTTGTAGAATATAATCTTTTAATGTATATAACATTCTTATCTATCCTATATATAATGTATATCTTATATAACCTATATAAAGAATATTATATACTCATATATAATGAACATACCCATTATAGTCTATTTAAAAGAATTTAGCATACCATAAGACATATGACAGTTTGAAAATTCATCTGATCCTCGAGGAAAATAAACAAGGGCCCTAAGAAGTCCAAGGATCTATAGAAAGTAACAAAACCAAGCTTAACGAGAATCTGATAGCAGGTCCCTGTCTTTCGAATCTGTCAACAGTTGTGAGCAATAGAGGGTAATTTGAAATCATTCATCATTGCTTCTCTTCTCTCTTTCTTTTTAAGTAATAGTACTTACAAAACAGAGAGAGATGCTTAAGACCATGGGTTCTACATCAAACATATAAATAGAAATTCCTGCTCTGCTATTCACAAGCAACATGGCCTGGGACAAGTTATGAATACTAGCAAACCACAATGCTGTAAGTTCCAATAGGGACATATACTCACCTGGTTACATTGCTGTGTCTGTCAGATTATGGAAGTAAAATAATTTAACACAGCACCTTACTTAGTAAACACTCTACAAATGTTAGCTGTTTATTATTTTTCTAATCACCTCTCCATTAGGGAAAATGCCATATTTATGGTGTGTGTGTAAATACATAAATTCATGTCGGTAAATATTTATTGTGTACTTTCAATGCTGGCAGTGGAAGTAGGCTATGTGTAGCAGATGTACCTAATATTGCTGACAGATGCAGTTGCATTTTATTTCTATGAAACCTTGAAATGTCTGAAATATCTGAGCAGAGGACAGAAGGGGAAAATATAGTGCTTTGCTCTAATAGTGAAATGGATACTGATAAACAGAGAACCTGCTCTCTTGCTCAATATCCTGGTTATGGCAAGATCCTTGATTGTTCAACAACTTGATACAGTAGATTATTGTATCCTGGTTTGAAACCAGAAAAATTTAACTTGTTCTCAAGCTATAGTTCATTAGCCAGGCCTAGTTTAAAATATACTTCTGCTTTCAGGAGAAATTTTATGTAATTCTTAGATGTGATACATGTTTTAAAGTTTTGTTTTTCAATTAAGAGTTTTCATTACTTTTAGATGTAAAAATGTAAGATGAAATCCTTTACACTTGTCATAGGAGTCACTTTATATTTTTCAAGGGCTTCTTTATTCCTTTGAAAGGAAACTAAACTCACATTTTTTTTTTTTCCTTCAATTGATGTAAGTAGAAATTTGAAACTAGATTCACATTCCAAAATGTTCACCCTATAGTCATACTCCCCAGAGCTAAACATGTGACTTAGTGTAATATAAAATTATTCATTAAGATGAAACATTTGACCTAGCAAGCTTTATTGCTGTTAGCAGAGCTGCCATTGAAAACCTGCTTTGAATACCAATCATAACTGTAAATCAACAGATCCTATTAAGGGTGAGGTATGTCGATGTGGTAAAATTCCCTGCAACTCAAAGCACAAACTTGAGAGAGCATCTAAGGCAGTCTTGGACCTGAGTGCTAAACTGCGGTGTATTCATTCTAAATACATGGATATGGTGGTCCTCACAGCGCCTTTATTTTCTTCTCACTCTTCATGATCCCCTCACTGCCCTCTCCAAGACTTTCTGTCATTTTCTTCTTTTACTCTACCCTCCAACACCTTGACATTTTCTGTACTTTTGTCTCCTGCCTCCCTGGGTCAGGAAGATCCCCTGGAGAAGGAAATGGCAATCCACTCCAGTATTCTTGCCTGGAGAATCCCATGGGCGGAGAAGCCTAGTAGGTTACAGTCCACGGGGTCGCAAAGAGTCGGACACGACTGAGCGACTTCACCTCACCTCACCTTCCTCCATAGTCATTTACACCCTTCTCTAAAATGAAAAAGACAAAAACAAAAAACCCATAACACATCAAAACAAAAAAGAAACCTCTTCTAGAAATCTTTTCAAAGCAATATCTTTTTAAGATAAAATACTCCATAACACTTCAGCATCGACTCAGCAGTGATATATCAGGCACATTTGTGTGAAGAATGTGTTCTTATATAGAGTAAGTGTGCTATCCATTACTTAAAGGTCAATTTCTTCATGGCAGAATATTTTAAAATGATTCCTTTTGAAGTCATATCTTAACACAGTTTTCTCAAAGGATAATTTTCAAAATTGAGTGCTTTGCTGGACATCAAAGAGTTTCTTAACATTTTCTTATTTCCACTGTCCACTGTATCAATAAAAATATCTTTACACAAGGGTTTTAAAGGGGAAAATGCACAGAAAGTAATTTTTACTGTGGCCATGAAGCCTTACAGAGGGCTCGCATGTGAAACAGAGACACTGGACATGGCAGTTAAATCTACACTTCTCTTACTAGCTAGGGCTTTAGTCCTAAATACTTTATGTAGCTGCCCTTAGTTATGTCTGTAGTTTTTCATATACAGATAATGATAACTGCTATGAAGGAAACAAAAGCAGTAATGTAACAGCCAGTGAACGTATAGAAATAGGAATGGAGAAGTGAGGTTATTTTAGATTGAGTTACTATGGAACTGAAGAGGCAAGTGTTATGAGGTTATGTTTGATCTCTAGTGTAATAGACAGTCATTTAAGAGTTTTAAAGAGAGGGATGACCCTAGCTAAATTTGAAAATATTACTCTTGCTGCTGTGTGGAAAATAATTTGTAGATGAGTAAAAGTAGATGCTTGGGAGGCAGACAGAGGTTATTGAAATTTTTGGATTAAAGAATGAATGTGGTCTGACTTAGATGGATGCCTGGGATGATAGATGTGGATGGTATGAGATTCATTTTGGAGGCAGAAACAAATAAACTAAATGGTGCATTGACTATGAGAGATGAGAAATTTTGCTTTAGGCCCTCGTTCTAAGTGAGGAAGAACATGGGAAGAGCAGATGTGGGTGGAACAATAGAGGGATCTGTTTCAGGTTCATTAGGATTTAGGTGAGGAATATTAAGATAAGAGGTCTTTGTGTTTGGAATTCCTCGCTTTCTCATTCAAATGTCTATGCTTTTGTGTATGTTTCCATCAGGAGTCCCAATTCTACTCCTCTCTTGGTACAATCCAAATGATCCTGCAAATTTTAGGTCTGATGCTATCATCTTCAGAAAACCTTCCTGGTTTTAGTTTAGGGTTCTGGTTGATGCTCTTCATTCTTTGATCTATCTACTACTTGCCTTTCTTTTCCCAATAAGGCAAATTTAACAAGGGGAGGATCCTGCCATTGTCATCTTGTTTTTTTTCCCAGACATTAGACCGGATATCCAATAAACTTTTTTTTTTTTCCTGAAGACGAAGACTTTTCTATTTTATTTTTAACAGAGGATTATGGAAGGGATGATTTAGTGAGTTCCCAAACCCTCCAATTGAGTAAAGCAGGACAATCTACCAATAAAGAATACACAGAACTTGTGCTCTTTTACACAAACAAAACCACAACTGTGGTGATACATGTTACTGGGTTGATGTCTGTGTATTTTCGTATCTCTCTAGGCAAGGAAAATAGGTATTTTGCTTATTTTTGGCTTCCTTAAATTGCGGGCCAAGTAATATACTGATATATCAATATAAAGAACTGATGAATAAATACTTGTCTGGAAATAGTGACAGATTATGCTCTTTTGGAAAAACTTTAATACAGTACAGGTAAATCTGCTGACCTTAATATACCAGAAGCAAGTCATGAATTTCTAAAAAATTCTAAGTGCTGACAATGTAATGACAATCCCTGGCTCACTGAGAAGTGTCTAAGAGACACTTCTGTCTCCATACCTAAGTGGACTGGACACAAATGTTTCAGAATAGGTCTTTTTCTTTCAAAGGAAATTTTCACTTTGTATATTGGAAAGGACCTACTGAGGGACTGAAGGATGTTGTTGTAGGTGGAAAAAGCAAATACTTCACTCTATCAGAATGCTATGACTAGGAAAACACATTCCATATTTAACCTAAGAAATCACATTTTTATTTTGTTTCAAACATATCCTTCTATTCAAAATGCAAGTTAAAGGAATTTTTAAAGACTAAAATCAAAAGCAATGGTTTACTGTTTGCCTATGGCCTGCCTCTTGAGAAAACTATATGCAGGTCAGGAAGCAACAGTTAAAACTGTACAGGGAACAACAGACTGGGTCCAAATAGGAAAAGGAGTACGTCAAAGCTGTATATTGTCATCCTGCTTATTTAATTTATATGCAGAGTACATCATGAGAAACACTGGGCTGAAAGAAGCACAAGCTGGAATCAAGATTGCAGGGGAAAATATCAATAACCTCAGATATGCAGATGACACCATCCTTATGGTAGAAAGTGAAGAGGAACTCAAAAGCCTCTTGATGAAAGTAAAAGAGGAGAGTGAAAAAGTTGGCTTAAAGCTCAACATTCAGAAAACGAAGATCATGGCATCTGGTCCCATCACTTCATGGGAAATAGATGGGGAAACAGTAGAAACAGTGTCAGACTTTATTTGTTGGGCTCCAAAATCACCAAAGATGGTGATTGCAGCCATGAAATTAAAAGATGCTTACTCCTTGGAAGGAAAGTTATGACCAATCTAGATAGCATATTCAAAAGCAGAGACATTACTTTGCCAACAAAGGTCTGTCTAGTCAAGGCTATGGTTTTTCCAGTGGTCATGTATGGATGTGAGAGTTGGCCTGTGAAGAAAGCTGAGTGCTGAAAAATTGGTGCTTTGAACTGTGGTGTTGGAGAAGACTCTTGAGAGTCCCTTGGACTGCAAGGAGATCCAACCAGTCCATTCTAAAGGAGATCAGTCCTGGGTATTCATTGGAAGGACTGATGCTAAAGCTGAAACTCCAATACTTTGGCCACCTCATGCGAAGAGTTGACTCATTGGAAAAGATCTATATGCAGGTCAGGAAGCAACAGTTAAAACTGTACAGGGAACAACAGACTGGGTCCAAATAGGAAAAGGAGTACGTCAAAGCTGTATATTGTCATCCTGCTTATTTAATTTATATGCAGAGTACATCATGAGAAACACTGGGCTGAAAGAAGCACAAGCTGGAATCAAGATTGCAGGGGAAAATATCAATAACCTCAGATATGCAGATGACACCATCCTTATGGTAGAAAGTGAAGAGGAACTCAAAAGCCTCTTGATGAAAGTAAAAGAGGAGAGTGAAAAAGTTGGCTTAAAGCTCAACATTCAGAAAACGAAGATCATGGCATCTGGTCCCATCACTTCATGGGAAATAGATGGGGAAACAGTAGAAACAGTGTCAGACTTTATTTGTTGGGCTCCAAAATCACCAAAGATGGTGATTGCAGCCATGAAATTAAAAGATGCTTACTCCTTGGAAGGAAAGTTATGACCAATCTAGATAGCATATTCAAAAGCAGAGACATTACTTTGCCAACAAAGGTCTGTCTAGTCAAGGCTATGGTTTTTCCAGTGGTCATGTATGGATGTGAGAGTTGGCCTGTGAAGAAAGCTGAGTGCTGAAAAATTGGTGCTTTGAACTGTGGTGTTGGAGAAGACTCTTGAGAGTCCCTTGGACTGCAAGGAGATCCAACCAGTCCATTCTAAAGGAGATCAGTCCTGGGTATTCATTGGAAGGACTGATGCTAAAGCTGAAACTCCAATACTTTGGCCACCTCATGCGAAGAGTTGACTCATTGGAAAAGATTTTGATGCTGGAAGGGATTGGGGGCAGGAGGAGGAGGGGACGACAGAGGATGAGATGGCTGGATGTCACCACAGACTTGATGGACATGACTTTGAGTGAACTCTGGGAGTTGGTGATGGACAGGGAGGCCTGGTGTGCTGCAATTCATGGGGTTGCAAAGAGTCGCGGATGACTGAGCGACTGAACTGAACTGAACTGGTGCTATCACATTAATTAGATTAAGTAAGGATGACTTTTTCATTTAATCAATTGTTTTAATTCATGAGAGAAGGAAGCAAACCCTGGAGTTGAATACATCTGCCCATTCAAGATAAGGTAAACTGTGATGGGTTCATCTTTGGAGACTGTCAGTGATGAGAGTATGAAACATAAAAATAAACACCCTAAATATGAAGTACTCTAATCAGTTTATTGTGTCTTTTCCTTTTTTTTCTTAAGTTTTGCCTTAATGTTTTATTTGAATCTATATAGATATAAAACAATTTTTCACTTAAAGTACTAGTGCATAGTATACATACTTACATCATTTTACCTCTGAAGTTTTTGCCTCTTTGTGTTTCTTTTTTTTTTAATATAAATTTTTATTTATTTTATTTGGAGGTTAATTACTTTACAATATTGTATTGGTTTCACCATACATCAACATGAATCTGCCACAGGTATACATGTGTTCTCCATCCTGAACTCCCCTCCCTTCTCCCTCCCCATACCATCACTCTGGGTCATCCCAGTGCACCAGTCCCAAGCATCCAGTATCATGCATCAAAACTGGACTGGCGATTCATTTCATAAATGATATTATACATGTTTCAATGTCATTCTCTGAAATCATCCCACCCTCACCCTCTCCCACAGAGTCCAAAATACTGTTCTATACATCTGTGTCTCTTTTGCTGTCTCGCATACAGGGTTATTGTTCAGTTCAGTTCAGTTCATTTTAGTCGCTCAGTCATGTCCGACTCTTTGCAACCCCATGAATCGCAGCACGCCAGGCCTCCCTGTCTATCACCAACTCCCAGAGTTCACTCAGACTCACGTCCATCGAGTCTGTGATGCCATCCAGCCATCTCATCCTCTGTCGCCCCCTTCTCCTCCTGCCACCAATCCCTCCCAGCATCAGAGTCTTTTCCAATGAGTCAACTCTTCGCATGAGGTGGCCAAAGTACTGGAGTTTCAGCTTTAGCATATTGCTACCATCTTTCTAAATTCCATATATATGCGTTAATATACTGTATTGGTGTTTTTCTTTCTGGCTTACTTCACTCTGTATAATCGGCTCCAGTTTCATCTACTTCATTAGAACTGATTCAAATGTATTCATTTAATGACTGAGTAATACTCCATTGTGTATATGTACCACAGCTTCCTTATCCATTCATCTGCTGATGGACATCTAGGTTGCTTCCATGTCCTGCCTATTATAAACAGTGCTGCGATGAACATTGGGGTACCCGTGTCTTTTTCAATTCTGGTTTCCTCGGTGTGCATGCCCAGCAGTGGGATTGCTGGGTCATAGGCAGTTCTATTTCCAGTTTTTCAAGGAAACTCCACACTGTTCTCCATAATGACTGTACTAGTTTGCATTCCCACCAACAGTGTAAGAGAGTTTCCTTTTCTCCACACCCTCTCCAGCATTTATTGTTTGTAGACTTTTGGATCGCAACCATTCTGACTGGCATGAAACGATACCTCATTGTGGTTTTGATTTGCATTTCTCTGATAATGAGTGATGTTGAGCATCTTTTCATGTGTTTGTTAGCCATCTGTATGTCTTCTGTGGAGAAATGTCTATTTAGTTCTTTGGCCCATTTTTTGATTGGGTCGTTTATTTTTCTGGAATTGAGCTGCAGGAGTTGCTTGTACATTTTTGAGATTAGTTGTTTGTCAGTTGCTTCATTTACTATTATTTTCTCCCATTCTGAAGGCTGACTTTTCACTTTGCTTATATTTTCCTTTGTTGTGCAAAAGCTTTTAAGTTTAATTAGATCCCATTTGTTTATTTTTGCTTTTATTTCCAATATTCCGGGAGGTGGATCATAGAGGATCCTGCTGTGATTTATGTTCGAGAGTGTTTGCCTATGTTCTCCTCTAGGAGTTCTATAGTTTCTGGTCTTACATTTAGATCTTTAATCGATTTTGAGTTTATTTTTGTGTATGGTGTTAGAAAGTGTTCTAGTTTCATTCATTTACAAGTGGTTGACCAATTTTCTTTTGTTCTTCTTTTCTCTTCTCTTCCTGTAGTTCTCACCAATTGGGTTTGGCCTTACTAGTGTTTACAAAAATTCTAGAAATTCAAAGGGAGAATTTCCTTTTAATTTTTATTTTTCTTCTTCACAAATAATTTAACACTTTAAGTTTGTTGTGTTTACAAGAGTGTGTTTCAGTGGCAGCTGAAATAAGAATTTTTGAATCCTAGAAACTTGACATAAGGCTTTAATAAAGTATGAGAAAAATGGTAAAAATATCATTGTTATCCTTGGGACATCACTTGTTATAGTACCTAAAATATATGCATATGTACATGTTCAGTCTCTCAGTCATGTCTCTTTGTGACACCATGGACTGTAGCTCACCAGGATCCACCAGAAGACTGTAGCTTTCTTCTCCCTGCAAGAAAATTTCCATGGGTTGCCATTTCCTCCTAGAGGGGATCTTTCTGACCCAAGGATTGAACCTAAGACTCCTGCATCTCCTGCATTGGCAGGTAGATTCTTTACTAGTGAATCACCTGGGAAGCCCCGCTTTAGATATATGTGTATATATTTATAAATATACTCTAATATACATGTTTGAGATGCAAATGAATCATCTGATAAGCATTTGTCAAATAGAAAATTCATACATAATTAGTAAGATTACAATTTTTGAAAACTATTAATAATTTAATACATTTGCATTTACTTTCAAATCATGAAAAGTCTTCAAAGATGAACTTATCACAGCTTATCTTTGTTAATTTTGGCAGCAGCATTTCATTTCTCACACTTTTAAATTGTAAGATCCATATATATTTTCTTCATGCAGAGGATGAATTATACAATTGTATAATTATACAATATATGAACTATTATACATTATTAACAATTATATTATATATTGTATATTAATAATTATATGATATATGAATTATACAATTATAATGGATCTTTCTCTGTGTATTGTATATATATATATGTATGTATACATGTTTGTATATGTATTTAACCAAAATGGCACCCCACTCCAGTTCTCTTGCCTGGAAAATCCCATGGGTGGAGGAGCCTGGTAGGCTGCAGCCCATGGGGTCGCGAAGAGTCAGACACGACTGAGCGACTTCACTTTCACTTTTCACTTTCATGCATTGGAGAAGGAAATGGCAACCCACTCCAGTTCTTACCTGGAGAGTCCCATTGACGGTGGAGCCTGGTAGGCTGCCATCTATGGGGTCGCACAGAGTCGGACACGACTGAAGCGACTCAGCAGCAGCAGCAGCAATACCTTAAAACTAAATATAGTGAGCTCTATTATTAAAACATTGAAAAATGTGGTTTTTTTGGTTGAATGACAATTCTGTTTATAAAAGCTGTGTGGTGATTTAGCCTTGAAGTCGTGCCCAATTCTTTTGTGACCCCGTGGGCCCGTCTATCGGATTTTCCACGTAAGAACATTGGAGTAGGTTGTTATTTCCTTCTCCAAGGGATCTTCCTGACCCAGTAGTTGATGTGGTGCCTGCCACATCTCTTGCACAGCAGGCAGGTTCTTTACTGCTGAGCCACTCAGGAAAGCCCTTTATAAAAGCTAACCTATATATTAATTACATTTTAAGACAGTATAATTAAACATAAACTTAAATCCACCATATAAAATCATATCAGATATAATTTATCATCATTTTGAATTGTGTGTGTATTGTTGTATTATGGTTACATATATAATGATTATTATGACTTTTTTTCCCCTACCAATAATGCAAAATCCTGTTTGTCTAATTTTTCCCCTCCTTTTTCCTTTCTTTTTGCAAAAGCTCCTCAGACAAGTTATCTTAATTTGTTTTCCTTTTTCATGTTTTAAAATTCCTCTACACAATATTTGAATTCCACACAAATACAATTAATAGCTTTCAAGAATTTTCTTGACACTTCTGTGCCTTTCAGGATAGTTGTTCCTTTTCTTTATTAAATTTAGTTTCCTTCTACTCGAATTCCACAGCCACACTCACCTGATCTTAATGTGTTAATGGGTTTGTCTTCTAACTACCCTGGAATGTTATTTTTATACTACATTCTGCTGCATTCTGTTTTTCAAATCTTATCATTTTATACATGCCCTCAGATTTCATCCCAACTCAAGACTTGCACTATACACTGATGAGTCAAGATTTATATAACTCCATCAAGGTCTGCATCGAGAACTCCAAATTCCTTCATTTATTTTGCATTACTGTGTATCTTCATTTGGAATGTCCATAAGCACCTGAAAGCCAATGTGTCCAAAATGAAACCACCCCAACCCCGGGATTTCAATCCTGATAACTATCCTCTGTGTACCCTCAATAAAAGCATCCCATTGATCCAGGCTCCCGTGTCAGAAGTGCAGAAGCATCTCAATCCTCCTCCTTTTCCTGTAAAAAGATGAACTCTGACTCGTCCCCTTCTTCTGCTTGCTCTTTATCTCTGATAATTCAGCTTTCATTATTAATCTACTCTATTATAACTGTTCAGAGATCTTCTCTCTGCCTCCAGGTTTGAAAACTTCCAATCTACTCTCCTCATTACTATCACAGGAAACTTTGTAAATTGAAAATCTGATCACATCCCCTTAGCATTCAAACTCTTTCACTGGCTCTCCTTTGTGTTCTGGGGGGAAAAAAAATGCAAAATCTGAGTCATAGTTAACAAGGTCCTTTGTGATCTTGCCTCTGCATTTAATACATTCTCAGCTACCTTTTCTCAGTTCTTTAATTAAAATAACTCAGCCACAGTGCTTCAATGTTCTTTGCTACATATTGATACATTAACTTTCTCTCTTTGTTATGCCTTTGTAGATGTTTCCTTCATTTGACTGAAAGCTTCCTCCATACAGCCTCATCTCTTACCTCTTTCCTACCAGTACACTTTAAAGACTTCTTTTTTCAGACTCAGCTCTTATTTCTCAGTTATCCATGTATTTATTTATTTATTGAGCTAATTCTGAGCTCCTACTTAAGTGCCTGGCTGTATGTAGGATACTGCTGTTCAGCAGTAAACCACAGATATTGCCTCTGCTCTCAGCCTTTTTCCAAATCTGTAACAAAACAAACATCCTCTCTGATGCAATAATATTCAGTCCACCCTTATGTTGTATGTTATAGCCATTTTTACTTGGAATGCAATCCTTGTTTTGATTTTTCATGGTCCCCATTGCACAGAGTCCCTTGATAAGTGAGATTTTCTTCCTTTTTTAAAAAAGTCAATTCAGGTTTTATCCTCATGACTGATATAGAATATGCTTTCTAATACTTGGAAAGCTACTGAATAGCAACTAGTAATTTCTGATTTACTTAATATTGAGAAGACTAGCTTCCTTTCTTGATCTAAGTGATGCTCTTATAAAGTCTACTTCAAAATAGCCATATTTCAGGAAGCCTGGAGCAAATTCCAGGAGATAGTGAACGACAAGGAAGCCTGGTGTGCTGTAGTCCATGGTGTTGCACAGAGTTGAAGGCGACTGAACAACAACAGCAAGCCCATACACAATGCTTCCCAGGTGGCACAGTGGGGAAAGAATCTGCCTGCCAATGCAGGAGACACAGGAGAAGTGGGCTCAATCCCTGGGTTGGGAAGATCCCCTGGAGTAGGAAATGGAAACCCACTCCAGTATACTTGCCTGGAAAATTCCATGGGCAGAGGAGCCTGGTGGATCACAGTCTGAGGGGCTGCAAACAGTCAGACGTGACTGACTGATGGAGCACACACACGTATATGCATGCATGATACAGTAGTCATTGCTAGTTTCTTTCTTCTGAAGATTTGCAGATACCCCACTCATTTAGTAATTAATCTATGCTGCTTTCTGATACTTAAACATATTGCTGCTGCTGCTAAATCACTTCAGTTGTGTCCGACTCTGTGCGACCCCATAGACGGCAGCCCATGAGGCTCCCCTGTCCCTGGGATTCTCCAGGCAAGAACACTAGAGTGGGTTGCCATTTCCTTCTCCAATGCATGAAAGTGAAAAGTGAAAGTGAAGTCGCTCAGTCATATCCAACTCTTAATGACCCCATGGACTGCAGCCCACCAGGCTCCTCCATCCATGGGATTTTCCAGGCAAGAGTACTGGAGTGGGGTGCCATTGCCTTCTCCGAAACATATTGCTAGTAATAAATAATTCTGGATATTTTTTTCATCAGCAATCCAGAGACAGATATCTGTCAACTCTTAAGATCTGATCATTTTGTTCTTTAACATTTCTCTGCCAAATTAAGAGCCAAGTCTTTTTTTTTTTTTTTCCTTTTATGTGAACTGTTCTTTCATGGAAGAAGGTGCTCACAGCCTGTATCTCCAGTTGCTCTGTCCTGTTATCTCTCCCACCTCACTGTGGCCAGATGTATGTGGCTCTTAACACAGAGTTCAGCATCCAGTGAACTGTCTGTAATATCAAGCAATCTAGCACACACTAAGAATATCTCTGAATTATTCTTTCAACTTCAGTGAAATTTTGTCCCTTTGAGGAACCATCAGAGTACTGAACCAGGAAGATTCCCTGGAAGAGGGCATGGCAACCTACACCATTATTCTTGCCTGGAGAATCCCATGGACAGAGGAGCCTGGTGGGCTACAGTCATGAGGTTGCAAAGAGTTGGACATGCCTGAAGTGACATAGCATACACGTACACAGAGCACTGAATATGTCTTTGGGATAGTTCTGGTATTTTATACACTAGGAAACTATTCAACAAACCATATGGAGAAAAAAGAACAGAAAATCCTAAACATTTGTACAAAAAGTTTAGCTTCTGTTTATCTTTATACTTCCACTGCACCTTTTCCTGTGTCTTTCCTGTGTCTTCTTCCTCTTTAAAATTGCCTGTTTATGTGTCATTCAAATATAAGCCAACATACAAACACCCATACGTGTTTTCACACTGCTGAATTTCTATACCATTTCCTTCTTAAATTTTTGTTTTTCCTTCTAATTTTTAGGGGTTTCTTGTTTGGTTGTTTCTTTGCTCCCCCCCCCCCCACACACACACCCTGCCGCCACGAGCACTATTAACTATAATCATTATCTTGTACCTGACAACTCCAGTACTTAACATTTTTAAAACTGGAAATTTGTCTCTTTTGACCACCTTTGTCCACTTCCATTATCCTGTAAGCTCTACATCTGATAATCACAAATCTGATCTCTTTTTCTATGAGATTTTGTTTTTGGTTTTAGATGCCTCATATAAATTATACCATGCAGTATTTGAATTTCTTTGCCTGGCTTTTTTGACTTAGCCTAAATTCCTCAAGGTCCATTTATGTTGTCACAAATGGTGAGGTTTCTTTCTTTTGGCTGATAATATTCCATCTTAGATAAATATATAAATGCTACTGTTTCTTTATCCATTCTTTCATCAGTGGACACAGATTGTTTCCAGGTCTTGTCTATTATAAATAATGCTGCTATGAACATAAAGATTAAGGTTTTGTTTTGTTTTGTTTTTTTGATACTGTTTTTACTTTCTTTGGATATATTCTCAACTACATCATATAGAATTGCTATATCATATGGTTATCCTCTTTTTTAACTTTTTGAGTAACATCCATACTGTCTTCCATAGTATCTGTACCAATTCACATTCCTATCAATGGTACACAAGGGTTCTCTCTCCTCCACATCCTCAGTAACATTTTGAATCTCTTGTTTTTGATAATGGTCATTCTAACAGGCATGGGGAGATATAGTGCTTTTAATGTACATTTCCCTAATTACTGATAATATTGAGCACTTTTTAATGGACCTGTTGGCTATTCATATATCTGCTTTACAAAATGTATATTTAGGTCCTTTGTCCATTTTTAAATGGAATTATTTGTGTTATTTGTATGAGTTCTTTATATGTTATTCTTGTTCAGCCACTAAGTCATGTCTGACTCTTTGTGACCCCATGGACTGCAGCATGCCAGGGCTCCCTGCCCCTCAATAATACCCAAATATATTTCTTTATATATTTGGATATTAACCCCTAATCAGATATATGGTTTGCAAATATTCATACCATTCTCTATGTTGTTCTTCATTTTGTTGATCATTTCTTTTGTTCTGCAGAATCTTTTCAGTTTGTTATAGTACCATATGCTTATTTATTTTTTATTTTGTTTCTTATGCTTTAAGTGTTATATCAAAAAAAAATCATTGCAAAGATCCATATCAACAAGTTTTTTCCTATGTTTTCTTTTAGGGGATGTATGGTTTTCAGTCTTACATTTAAATTCTAATCCATTCTGAGCTAATTCTTGTGAGTGCTTTAAGATGGGAGTCTAGTTTCATTTTTTTTACTTGTGAACATCTAATTTTTTTTAACAACACTTATTGAAGGACCTGCCTTTTCTTCATTAAGTCTTCTTGGCTCCTTTATTAAATGTTAGCTGACTTTATTTACCTGAGTTTGTTTCTGGCCTCTGGGTTCTGTTCCACTGTGTTTATTTTTAGGTAGTTTTTCTTCTGCTTCTGGTAGCCAGGACTGGACACAAACATGCAAAAGTAATGAAAAATCCATACTCTAATTGATTATGTTTCAAAATGTGTGTTTACTACGGTTTTCATCAAAATGATTGAGAACTTCAGAAAAAAAGCTAATAAAAATTGTACCATATCTAAGTATCATGTATACTATGTTGCTTTAGTCATGTCTGACTCTTTGCAACTCTATGGACTGTAGCCCGCCAGGCTCCCATGTCTATAGGATTCTGTAGGTAAGAATATTGGAGTGGGTTGCCATTTCCTCCTCCAGGGGATCTTCCTGACCCAGGATTGAACCTGCCTCTCTTATGGTTCCTGCATTGGCAGAGAGGTCCTTTACCACTAGCGTCAGCATATGCTAGACAAATTCACAAGGATTTCCACAGTGGTCCAGTGGTTGAGACTTTACTTTCCAATGTAAGGGGTGCAGATTTGATTCCTAGCCAGGGAGCTAAGATTCCACATGCCTTTCAGCCAAAAAATAAAGACATAAAACAAAAGCAATACTGAAACAAATTCAATAAAGACTTTAAGAAATGTTTCACATCAAAAAATCTTTTAAAGAAACCACGAATGTACAAATATTTAGATTGATATTGTCTTTCTGTTAAGGGCTTCCCTGACAGCTCAGTTGGTAAAGAATCCACCTGCAATGCAGGAGACCCAGGGTTGATTTCTGGGTTGGAAAGATCCCCTGGAGAAGGGAGAAGCTACCCATCCAGTATTCTTGGGCTTCCCTTGTGACTCAGATGGTAAAGAATCTGCCTGCAATGTAGGAGACCTGGTTTTGATCCCTGGGTTGGGAAGATCCCCTGGAGAAGGGAAAGGCTACCCACTCTAGTATTCTGGCCTAGAGAATTCCATAGACTGTATAGCCCATGGGGTCACAAAGAATTGGACATGACTGAGATATTTACACTTTTTTTCTGTTTTAAAAAGAAATGCATAGGGAAGACAAGAAGAAAAAAAGCAACAATATAATTTGAGTTATTATATTTGTAGCATAGTAAAACAACATATTCATTATTTTTCTTCCCATTGAAAACTGAAATCTATGTCCCTTCCCTTCAAAGTCCACTGTTTACTTTCAATAATGAAAGTAAAATACCATGAAAATGACACAATGTCAATTACTGGCTTAGTCTTTATGAAAATTGCCATCTTCTGTGTCTTTATGTTTGGAAGTTGACTATCTTCTTGAAGATAGCAATTGGAGAAGCCTTGGGGTACCTTGGAGAGGAAGAGAGACTGGCTGAGCACAGCCTTGCAGATTGTCCATCCAATAAAGAGAGTATACAGGAGGAATCTTCTTGCACACTTCACACTAGTTTTGTTACAAGTGAATACAACCAAGATATTCCTCTTTCTAATGCTAAATGGAGCAGAACTGCCCAGTCAAACCCTGACCAATTTCCTGACCCATGAATCTGTGAAGTCAATAAAATGACTGTTGTTTTAAGTGACCGCATTTCGGAGTAATCCAACATGGAGGAACAGATAAAGGAAATGAGAATCAGTGTGTTTTACATAGTATTACATCAATATATATTGTAGTTGTTGCATATTTTTACTCATGTAACTTTTCCTTAGTGTGGAATTTCTCTCTTTAAGGCAGTTCTGTGAGATTATAAAATGTATCTTTCTCAAAATTATTATTAGCATTAAAATATATTTTTCAATAAATTTTAAGACTTCAGATATTTTAGGATGTGATTTGTCTTTATAGCCATTGTATTGACAAAACAAGTTAGAATGATAGCATTTTATAATACATAGTAGTTATTATATAAATTTTTACTGTAAAAGACCAATTAATCTAATCTCTTTTCAAACAGTTTAGTCATAAGACCTATTCTTCCTCCCAGTTTTCAGTATTTTGTATTAAAACTGAATTTAGATATTGTCAAGTGAATATAGTTAGGATATGAAGATGTAAATAGGAAATGGTAGCGTGGCTACTAGGCTGAAACTGTTACATGAAACTAGTTATCAGACAAAGGGGGAAAAAATGCTTCCAATAGCTAGCATTTGAAAAATGGAACAGATGCACAAACAATTCTATAAAGAAGAACAATAAAATAAAAAAGAAAAACATGCCAAAGGCAAAAATACTTTAATCAAAATATAAACTATGTAGTTTTATGAAGCAGTTTTGTAAAATTACAGATTTTAGCTCTTATATTTAGGTAAAATATGTTTCTGTCTCAATTGCAGTAGAGCAAAACCAGCTTAATATCCCTAATCCACCTCTTCATTTACTTTGAAAACAGTCATATTTATAAATACTCCTTAAGACTTGACTACTTCACTAAATTTGCAAAAAGTTTTCTTTTCCCTTATTTAGAATGACAGGCACATTTTCCCCTGTAGAAAACAAACAAACAAAAAAGCAGCCAATGTCACTTGTGGGGTAAAGAAAGATTTAAAAAAGAAATAAATGCATTTCCACATTTTCAAAGAATACCTGTTCTGTAAATGTTGCATATGCTTCATGCCAAAGGCATAAACATCTACAAAAACAACTTATATCAGCAATAGATGTTATATATTTATTTTTCCTGAAGGAGAGATTTTTCTGAGTTTTTTATTTATGGTAATTGATGATTAATGTTTGGACAATTTCTTATTATTATTATGACTTATTTGATTATAATATGACGAAGTAGTCAATGCTTGTAATAATTTTGTTTACATTCTTTAGGACACCATATCAAAGCCAGAATACACAACATTAATGAAATAAGTACACAGGCTATTTCTTGGGAATGTCACTTCTCTGGCAGAAATAATGAAGTTTATCTTGGTGGCGATCTTTCTAACTTATCACCAGTCTCTCCTTTACTAATAAGAGTTTTCTGATACAATTTAACATTTTGTTGATAAGTCATGATCATCCAGAGACGTTACATGAGCACTACACTCTATTGAGTCTCCAGATACTGTAACTGTCAGAATTGATGAATCATCTACTATTATCTAATTATTTTAGGTCAACCTTCATACTTTAATGTGTTCATTTACCTCACCATTTTAAATCAGTGATGATCATTTTCAAATAATAAAATAAAAAATAATGCATTTATATAATGCTTCACATCTTACAAAATATTTTATGGAACACTAAATATTTTCAAAGAAAAATAAGAGTTCTATTAAAATCTTTAGTCTCTTTGATATAAGTAACTCAAGATATATTTACAGAGAGCAAATATTGACGAGAGCAAATATTGAGGAGAGACAACTGAAAACTCATAAGAAATACCTCTGCACTTAGTAATTCGCAATGACACATAAGATTTCTACAAGAGAGATTTCTACAAGGTGTGAGACTGAACAAGTATGAGGAGCTGAATAACAAGTCATTGAACAAATCAGCATGAAAGAACAAATAACCATTCCTCAGCTGCTCCACATATTTATTTACTTCCAATATTATGCAAATACCATAGTATGATTTTCCATGCCTTGTAGCCCTGGGAGTTTTACAAAATTTGAATAAGACATTATCACAACCCTCAAGGAACTCATTGTTCTGTCAAAGAAATAAGATTAAATGTAATAAAGGTTATACCAGTGAAATGTAAAATACTCAACATGAGCAAAGGAAGGAGTTTTGGAACCTCTTTGGGGTAGTTTTCATAAAACTTCAGAAAGGAATATTTTAATCTGTGTATGCAGTTTGAGTAGAAGTTAAGCATGGTAATAAACTGAAGAACAAGCAACAGAGGCATGAAAACGCAAGCCTCTAATTTAGGGAAAGAACACTGACTGAATCTACCCACCCTGGCCAGGCACCATAGTAACCATTTACATGAGTTGTTTTACCACAGGAGGTTCTGCTAAGGAACACGGAACTAATAAGCCAACACCAACTGGAAGAGTTCGGGAAAGGTCAAAAGGGGACACCACAAGTCTGACCACCTCCCAGAATCCTCACTGGCATCCGTCTTGGCTGAACAAGGCATGCACCACCAGGAAGGACTCTGAGTCAGAATGATTGGCTAAAGACAACCCAGAAACAAATCCCATCACCATAAAACCCGAGACTGCGAGTCAGGTGGCAGAGCAGTTCTCCTGGGTTCCCTTACCCTACTGCTCGCCATCCGGGTGCCCTTTTCCCAATAAAATCTCTTGCTTTGTCAGCACATGTGTCTCCTCGGACAATTCATTTCTAAGAGCCCAGTTTTGGGTCTTGGAAGGGGTCCCCCTTCCTGCAACATAACTGGGAGAACCTGAGGAATAAGAAAGGGACTAAAGGGGTCTTGAACATGTGCACAATGTATAATATTGCACTAAGAAGAGAATTACCCAAAAGAGAAAAACCCCATTTCAACAGTCTATAATTTTTGCAGAGTGCTGAAATTCCTTCAGCACTGAGGATGTTCTGACTCATTAACTCTAATCTACCTGGAAGTTTAAATCCCAGTAACAGAAAAGGAAATATTCAGTTGTAATTAGCTAACGATACTGGCTAACGAAATCATCATAATAAGTTCTCCTGGCTGGAGTGCATGCTTACAAACCGCTATCTTATTAAGCATTCCCTTTATTCATAAAAGAAGCAAATGTGTTCATCCCTTAATAAGCATCCCCAGTCATCTTCACATTCTGAAAGATCTTTTGAAAAGAAGGCAGGTTGTATAGCTCTTCTGCAAAAAACACCACCATCATTTCCTGTAGCATTCAGAGTTAAAAACCAAAGTTCTTTTAACAAACCACAAGTTCCTCTACCATCTCTTTTCCGTTCTGCATTTCCTCCCTGGCCCTCGCTTACTACTCATCATCTCTTCTGTGGTTCTAGTTACACTAACCTCTGACATATGCCTGTTTTAGGCATTTCCCTGAGCTGTTCCCTCTCCCTGAAAAATCCCTATTTATTCCTGGCATGACTTTAGCTTTTGTTATGGTATTTCACCACTTGGTGTTATTTTAATTTCTGGCCCTATCATTGTTTTAATGACTAAGAGAGCATTTTAGAATTGGGAATTGGATAAGCTTGCATGCTACCAGCCCTGGCTGTATTGCTTAACTCCTTCTGCTTATTTTCAAGCCTGCAGGTGCTGTGCAGGCTGCTACAGAATGTGTGTGTGCCTGAGTGAGTCCAGAGAAAGACTTGCTATGTGGTTAGGGCCAGGCAAGTAAAGCTGAGGGAGACTCTTTAGGTTACAATGAATAGAAATTAATCCAAGAATTCATGTGACTGTGACAATTAGTGAAGCAACTTGGGCAGAAGGACTCTCTTGGACCAGGGCAATACAGAGGGATCTGTGGTACTGGCTGCAGCGCCAGCATCACTGGCATCACTTGGAAATTTGACAAATGGAAATGCTTAAGCCCCCTCCAAACCTATTCAGTCAGGAACTGAGAGCACAGTTCACCAACCTTTGTTTAACAAGCTCACACAAGCTAATATTTCAGAACAATTTACTTAGAAGCAGATTAAGGTTATAACTGCACAGTGATCCATTCAATATAGAGTAACTCTAAGTTTCTGAAGGATATTAGTACCATTAACTAATGTAAAAAATGGCAAATGGGGTCCTCCCTGGCAGTCCAGTGGTTAAGACCTGGCAATTCCAATGCAAAGGGTATGAGTTCAATCCCTGGCTGGGGGACTAAGATCCCATATGCTGCAAGTGAAGATCCCCTCCCAAAAACATGCTGCTGCTGCTGCTGCTGCTAAGTTGCTTCAGTCGTGTCCAACTCTGTGCGACCCCACAGACGGCAGCCCACCAGGCTCCCCCGTCCATGGGATTCTGCAAGCAAGAACACTGGAGTGGGTTGCCGTTTCCTTCTCCAGTGCATGAAAGTGAAAAGTGAAAGTGAAGTCACTCAGTCGTGTCTGACTCTTAGCGACTCCATGGACTGCAGCCTACCAGGCTCCTCTGTCCATGGGATTTTCCAGGCAAGAGTATTGGAGTGGCTTGCTATTGTTTTCTCCGCCCAAAAACATAAGAGAGAGAGAGAAAAGAAAACTGCAAAACGGGAATCAGTTTTCAAAGCAAGAAAATTTGGCTCCTACTAATTTCAAGTTTCCGATGGGAATCCCAGATGGAGCTGAAATCAGTTTGATTGATTTCTTCCTAACTTATCACTCTTCATATATATATTACATATATATATGACAAAACATGATTTTAAAACATGACTATGAAAACATGGGTAATCATTAGCTAAATCCGTTTCACCTATAACCACTTTTACCTGTCAAGGTTGTTTTAATTATTGCCACTGAAGACTCTCATTCTACCAAGCAGCACCTGGCCTCAACAACGGGCTGTTTCCCCAGGACTTGGAGTCAGGCTGTGTTTGGTTGTAGCTAAGCGGGTAGCTAGATTGCGACCACTGACGCTTCAACAGTGCACATGCTGACATCTGCTCGCTTTGACCTTTTGAACCAGCAGAGGCCTGTAGCTCAGTTATTGGGCCTGCGCCTGCGCAGAACAGTGATTACCCACGTTTTTCCACTTTTCTCCATGCTCCCCACGCCTCCTCGCACAGCCCTGCTTCTTTATTCTTTCTCTGCGATACCTTGAACGCCTTACCTTCTGTGGCGAGGAATAATTAAGATTTGTCCTCCTGTCTCCTGGCTTGGCTGCCTTGCAAATAAACCACGCCTTGGCCGCAAACCTGGACATAGCCTCATTTTGACTTGCTACGCAAAAGGCCTGTTCATAATGATGCTAAAGCTGAAACTCCAGTACTTTGGCCACCTCATGCGAAGAGTTGACTCATTGGAAAAGACTCTGATGCTGGGAGGGATTGGGGGCAGGAGGAGAAGGGGACGACCAAGGATGAGATGACTGGATGGCATCACGGACCCGATGGACGTGAGTCTGAGTGAACTCCGAGAGATGGTGATGAACAGGGAGGCCTGGCGTGCTGTGATTCATGGGGTCGCAAAGAGTCGGACACGACTGAGCGACTGAACTGAACTGAATGCATCAGACAGGATGGACCTGGGTCAGTTAACAACTAGTTTAACAAAATACAGTTCAGCTTAAACATGGATACATGACTCAAACTTTAGAGAGGTAGGGAGCTTCATATATTCATCTGGAGCCAGTCAGGTGAAGATTGAAAGCAAAAATGAAAGGATATTTTAGATACAATTAATGTTCCAACTCAAATGATTTGAGTTAATCAGGAAAAGATGACTCTGCATGAACCTGGCTTAATAAGGTGAAACTTATAGAGAGGTCAGGGCTCCAGCCGACCACAGACCACAGAGGCCCTGCTTGCTGATTCATTTATTGAAGCCACCTTGTTAGAAAGGCCCACTGGGTTTGGAACCCTGGGTTGGCTCTAGGAATTGAGACTGGCTTCCAGGATACAAGGAAATGGCAACCCACTCCAGTATTCTTGCCTGGAGAATCACATGGACGGAGGAGCTTGGTGGGCTACAGTCCACAGGTTGCAAAGAGTCGGACACAACTGAGCAACTTCACTTCCAGGATATATGGGCAGGTTTTAACCAACATCTAGCAAATATCCAAATCCCTCAATCAAGAAAGAAGTCTGCCAATCACCTAAATAATCTTGAGCGAGGCTTCTTCTAGTCTCTGGATGAGAATGCAGGCCAGCTGCCATCAGCAGAGGACCCAGGTAGGCTGTGTCCAGCCCAGGCCCATAAACAATGTGAGATAATACTACTTTAAGCTGTACTTACATTATAGTTTATTATGTGTCATTATGAAAGTAATACATGAGCCCCTTCCTGCATATAAGCGTTAAGCATATATTTTTAAGTACAATCTATAGGTATGTATTTGGAAATAGGAAAAAAAGTGTTGATGTGGTCTGTAGTCTTTTTGCTCTCTCTTGCTTCTTCCCTTCCTCCCCTTTTGTCACCATGGAAGCAGGAAAAGCTTACAAAATAGCTCTGGTGGTATTTTAAAGTTTTTTAGGATACTATTTGGCTGAGGGAACCAATAAAAAAAAAGTCAGATTTGCAGGAAAACTTGTTTTTCTAAGCCTTCATATCATAACACTTAGAAAGCCCTTAGGCCAAAACAAATACTTTCTGTTGCCACATAGAAACTCTTATGAAAGGTGAATACACAACTATCAGGCTGGAATTCACACCTAATCAGTTCTATATTAGAAGAATAAAAATCTCACACCAAAGAAAAATGGGTGTGAAAGCAGATTGTGGAAAGAAAAACATATATTCATTTTATACTTTGTGATCCTATTTCATCCTAGAGTCTAAAAGAATAAAAACAAAGAAACTATCTTTTAAAATATCATCTTTACAATGTTTATTTTATCCTGTAAGACTTTCATCACCTCAAAAATTGTCTTTGGAGAAGGAAAACTTCTTAAATATACCTCACTGATCTTTCTAACAAAGCAGTAAGTTGGCCTGCAATTATTTCAGAGTTTTACTGCTACTTATGAAAGAAAATTGACAACCCATAAAAAAATTACATGTGAAAAAGTAATAAAATTTCCAGAATCTTAAAAATGCCTTACACATCCCTGTCACTGATCCATAGTTTACTCTATTAGAGATTATGGTGTACTCTTAGAGATTAGTGTCTTAGTTTGCTTACCTCCTGGGCATAAACCTAAGTCTGTGCTATTTATCATTCTTTTTCTATTATGCAGATATTTGTTTGTTTGCTTTTCTCTTTATCACCTGAATTGTGTCACTCTGCCAGAATCCCACTGTGTAAATATGTTTGTACTTCACAGTTTGGAGACAGTTAAAATTGAACCCACATCCCTTTTCTAGCTTCTGAGCGTGTACATCGGGGTAATTGTTTGTTCTTAAATATTCTGTGATAAAGAGCCTTTGTCTGGTTTGGAAACTCAGAGTGATATCAGTTTCTAGTCTAGTTAAAGTATCCTGTAACTTATATGTTGGTTCTAAGAGTACATTTTTCTTCCAGAACTTCAAACGATTCAATCTTGCAAGTGCCACACTATTTCCCTTTATCCACTCAATGGCAACAAAAATATTCAAGATAGCTGAAACTGAACTCATCATTATAATCTGTTTGTGCCAACAATCCAGTTGCCCAGCTCAGAAGCCTGATGCTCATTCTGGGTATCCTGTACCTCCTAAACTCCTCAGTCTTCCTTAATTTCATATTCAATCCATCAGTGGCCTGGTCTGTTTGCCACCTGAGTAGCTCACACCTTTACCTTTCTCTCCCATCCCTATTTCCTGCTCGTAATGAGTTCAACCTTGAGAAAAGCATATTTGGCACCTTGCTTTAGGAGATCCACAGTAACACAAAAGTCACAGCAACAGGTTCAATTTTGTTAAGGATGTTTATAATGTTAAGTATTTATCTTAGAGATACTGTGAGTTTGGAATCTATCTCAGTGAGCACACCATTAAAGCAAAAGTGATATATTAGTAATTTAGAATTCTAATTGTTAAAAAAAAAAAAATGTGCAAGCTAAAGTTCACTGAGCAATTACTGCATTCAATTTAGATGCATTATCTTATTTAATTTTCCCAATAATCTTACTGCATCTTATGAAAAGGCAGTATAGCTGTGGGTTAGAGCCTAGACTTTGAAGTCAAACTGGTTGAGGTTGAGTTCACAGCTTTGCTATTTAAAACTTGTGTAATCTTAGACAAATTTTTAAATTCTTTGGTGTTTCGGCTTCCTTATATATAAAATGGGCATGATGATAATTGTAAT
This sequence comes from Cephalophus harveyi, assembly GCA_006410635.1. Lineage (NCBI taxonomy): Eukaryota > Metazoa > Chordata > Mammalia > Artiodactyla > Bovidae > Cephalophus > Cephalophus harveyi. The sequence goes on along the minus strand of SJYT01029459.1, from coordinate 180,871 downwards.
GTACTTGAAAGGATCTTTCTTGGGATGGGGTATACACTCAATGATTAGATATTTTTATTACCTTTATTATGTGATTCTTAGAGACTCACATTTTAAATAACTTGTCCAAAGCTGCACAGTCAGTACAGCAGTATAAGTTCAACTGAAATATAAGTGTTTACTCAGAATGCATAATTTTAATCTTGCTGCTTTACTGTCTTCCTACTAGTGTAAAGGCTTGGAAACACAATTATCAAACTATTTTTTTTTTCCATTTTCAGTAAAATATATTTTTCAGTTGGTATTTTGTCATATTATTTTGCCATAAAATTTATGAGAGATTCTTAAGAATTACATTAACATTTTAGAAAATGAAAATAAAATGTTGACTGGCATTTCACTTTATTGCTGCCACCTGGAAAAAACATGTGAAAATAGTATTCACTTAGCCCTTATCCTGTCCATTAAAGTCCCAAATTAATCATCTTGTAGGAAATGATTTACATTGGTATATTTAGACATTTACATTATACAAGGAAATAGTGATACCAAAGTATTTAGAATATACTACATAGTCTTCTTTTGATTAAATATTCTGCTCCTATGACTGAAGGATGAATTAAGGTTTAACAGACTATTTTCTAGCATTTAAATTACAAATAAATGACATCTTGAATTTTCATCTTCATTGATTATTTTACTTTGTGTCTTTATCAGTTCCTACTGTTTGAAGTTATAATGCAAAACAAGACTTGTTGTTTCCTTTAATGTTGGTCATCCTCACGTTGGTATGAAATAATCTGTGAGCTGGGTCAGGGACAGGGCTGACATTGCTAATGACACCTGGTGCGGTGTGAGAATGGTTTATTGGGGAAACCTAGAGGCAAGGGGTTCCTCACACTCTCATCTCATAATGCCATGCACTTAAATCAGGCACGTGGTGGTGCTGGAGGGAGGGAGACCTCCCACTTCCCTGTCACTCTGCCTTCTGTGTATTTGTGAGGAATTAGTAGGGGATAGGCAGTGAGCGAGCCATTCTGTAATGAAGGAAGAATGTTCATTCCTGGAGTTGCTGGTTACAGAAATTAACACCAGTATATGTTTACTGTTTTTTGCCTAGAAAAATTTCTCATCTAGTTTAAGGAAAAAAAAAAAAAAAAGCTCTTATTGGTGGATATTTTCCTCTTGAAAAATATTTATTTATTTGGTTGTGTTGACACATGGCATGTGGGGTTTGCATCATGCCGATTGTCTAGTTGTGGCACACATACCCAGATGGTTCCAATCTATTTGTTGAGATAAACACACTCAGTACATGGCACATTTAATTTTGTTCAGTTATTTGGATTTCATGGATCCTATTCCAAGGCTAAGAACAGAATCTTGATTGAATATTGATTAGCAGTCATGGTAATTCTGTTCTCTTTGACAGCAATTGTTTTAGATTTGTCCATGGTAAACATTCTTGACTAATGTAGAGATGGAGTTGGTGTTAGGGAAAATGTTCCTAAATAGGTGTCAAATGGCAGCTCATCTCTTTTTGGCTTTGGATAATGTTCTTTGAGGATAAGATATGGGGATCTGCTATAACCCCATAGAGAAGCTTCTCTGGGTCCCTCAATTTGTGATCAGTTGAAATATTCCTGAAGCTCTTCTGGCTAGAGGCTCTAGCTATGAAACATAAACAAGAGAGAGCCTTATCTATGCATATTTTATGTGTGTGTGTGTGTGTTTAAAGGTATTTTATCTTTTCCTTGAAAGGAGCAGGATTTCCTTAACCACATGGGCCTCTATTTTTCATAATTTCTTGCCATTTCAGTGTGACTTTGTATATATGTTTTATATTGCATTTCATTTTTAATAGTGGTTTGTTTGCGCAGCTATGACATTTACTGTTATTTACTTAAATGTGACCCGTACTTAGTTTTTGTGAATTCATTCCTCATATTGATGCAGTACTTCTCTGAAGGTGTTTCCTGAGAAGTTCTCTGATACATTACCTATGGTTGCCTGAGAGTATGTTTATTTTCTTGGCATTTAGATGATATTTTAGCTGGCATTAAAATTATATGCTCTAAGTTATTTTTCTGCAACACTTTTACTCTGTTACTCATTATCTTTGTACATCTTGGTTTGCTCCTAAAAATGTGATATTTATATAGTTCTCATTTCTTTGCAAGTGCGTGTAGTTTTTCAGTTTTTGAAAGATTTTTGTATTTTAAGTCTGTCTTAAATCTCATTTAATTGGGATAGGGGATTTTTCTATGGTGTATTTTTGTGTTTGTGTGTAGTTATGATTGTCACTCAACATTTTAAAACAGAGTATCTTCTGTTTGAAAATTTACCAACCATTAATTCAAATATAACTCTAATTTGCATTTTTCTTTCTATAAATCTCTAAATAAAAATGATATGACTTCCAGTTTCTGGTCTGGTCCTGCATGTTAAGAAGGAAGTCCTTATACCCTATCCACATGACCAGAAAAAAGCTAAACAAGCTGAAAATCAACAATTGTTCTTAGATTCCTCAGAGAATTGAGGAGACAGGAAAAATTGCTGCCTGAAAAATTGGAAAGACCAACAGCTGGGTAGAAAAAATAATCATAATTGTCATACTGCTGGTGCCTTAGTGCAGACAAGTGTGAGAGTTAAAATTCCATAGGTGGGGATAGTCTCGGGGGGTCCCCTATACTTTCATAAGGTTTACAACTGGGAGGACTACCAGGTTACAAGAGTGAAGATTGGAGAAAGTTCAGATCCTTTTGACAGAGGGGAGGGAAAAGGCAGCCATTTAAATTGCATACAGGGGGCCTCCCTGGCACTCCAGGGGTTAAGATGCCACACTTCCACTTCAGGAGTCACAGATTCGAACCCTGCTCAGGGAAATAAGATCCCAAAAGCCATGCAGCAAGGCCAAGTAAATAAGTGAAATAAATTACAAGAATATATTGTACAACACAAGGAATATAGCCAATAAATAAAATGCATCCAGAGCATTCTCTCTTTTCTACAAGACAACCCTCAAGGGCACTATTTTAACAGACCCTAACAAGGAAATGGCACCCCACTCAAGTATTCTTGTCTGGGAAATCCCATGGATGGAGGAGCCTGGTAGGCTACAGTCCATGCAGTGGCAAAGAGTCAGAAACGACTGAGCGGCTTCACTTTCACTTTCAGCTTTTCTTATGGGGGTTTGTTGTCTAGCTGATCTGGGAGGAGGGAAATTGATAACTCTGGTCCCCTTTAGCTTTCCACATGTGGGAGAAGAAAATGCTCACCCATGTCACCTGCTTGCTTTCCTATAACACCTAAGGGAGGAAGAAAACAGATAAACTGGGAAACAGTTATGAAGGTCACAGTCCAGGGCGTAGGCTCACTAAGAAAGACTAAGACCTAATTAAAGGGCTGTAAAGCATGTCAGTAGTGTTCCTATATGATAGCAGGAAAATACAACAAAACTAACTTTTGTCTCAAACCTTAAGGAGAAATTTCAGGGAAACTCAAAAACAAAAAAAAACAATCAAAACAGGTACATCAGAGGACAGTTTAGTCTCTGACATCTACAATTATAGCAAACAGTAAATACAGCCTAACACCTAGCCAGGTAAACACAAAAACCCACAATAAAGACCCATTTCTGTTCTGTTTACCCAATATATTCCAGCATTCAGCAAAAATTACAAGACATACCAAGACAAAAAAGCACTGTTTGAAGACATAAAGCGTGCATCAGAACTAGACTCAGATACAGCAAAAATTTGAGAATTATCAGACCAGAAATCTATATAGTTAAAAACCATAATCAACTTGTTAAGGGCTGTCATGGAAAAAAGTGTACAAGATGCAGGAACAAATGGGCAATGTAAGCAGAGAAATGGAAATTCTAAGAATCAAAAGCAAATACTAGAAATAAAAATATGCAGTAACAATGTTAAACTAATTTGTGTACTTGAAATTAAATTCTAGAAGGTCATGGCATATAATGTTTCTATTTGGATGAGGATTTTTGCATCTATGTTCATGAGAGCTATTGGTCTGTAATTTTCCTTTCTTGTAATATATCTCTTATTTTGGAATTAGCATAATACTTACCTTATGGAATAAGTTAGACTGGGAGTCAGACTATGTTTACTGTTCTCTCTTGATGCAGTATCAGAGGCTGAGATCTTTATAGAGTTGTCATTTTTGTATTTCTTCAGAGACTATTTCTCAAATAATATCTGATCCTTTCAGTTCTTTCACCTGAAACTCCTCTTATTACACAGAACCACAGCTGATGTAGTAGTGAGGTGGGGCAAGAGAAAAACTGTCTATAATTCTGTGTTTAAGTTTCCATATTTGAGGGGATCTATCTGCTTGAGCTCTACCTCCGTGAGTACTTCTCAGCTTGCCCCTGCCAATCACTTCTTTGTGAGAAAGGAAGGCTAGTAAAGGATGGAGTTAGGAGTTAAATTTCCCTACCCCCAGATGGGCCATGCTCTGATAAAATCTAAGTTGGTTAGACATTAGTAAACTATCAATAGTTTCCCCTAGGAACAGGAGTTTGTAAAGGAGACTAGCCTGCTATAGGACTATTTTCAAATGACTACATTTCTTCTTCCTGTGCCAGAAGCAGGAGGCATTTTTTCCAAATAGTTACTCTGAGAACCTGGTGGAACTGCAGGAAGTAAACAGAGGTTTGGGGGGTTTCCTTAAGACTGGGCCCCAGTGAGCTTTTAATCTCTCAGTCTCAGCCCTCATCAGTTAGTTAATTACTCATTAATGATTTCTGTCAGTTGCTGGCTCCAAGAGCAGCAGCTTTGGTTCCCAAATACCCTTGATTCTCTGTGTTGACCTTTTTCTATTTTTGATGTGGTATTGATAGTTTGACTCCCGACCTCAGTTCTCTGATAGATACAAAAAAGAGTTGTCAATTTTCAGTTTGTTCAGCTTTTTTCTTACTGCAAGGATGAGGATGACAACTTTCAAACACTTTACATGTTGTACTAGAAACCAAAAGTCTGTTATTATTTTTAATTATGGTTGAATTTCTCATGTCTCATGGTCCCTCATGGCTGCAAAATTCTCCTGGAGTTATTAAATAGCTTGGATGGTGAATTCTATTTAGTAGAGATCTTAGATTCCACCATGTGTGTATTCAATTTCTCAGTCATGTCCAACTCTTTGCAACTCCAAGGACTGTAGCCCGCCAGGTTCCTTAATCCATGGTATACTGGTGTAGGTTGCTATATCCTCCTCCAGAGGATCTTCCCGACCCAGGGATCGAACCCATTTCTCCTATGTCTCACGCATTGGCAGGCAGATTCTTTACTACCTGCGCCACTTGTGAAGCCTCAGATTTCACCATGCATGACATCTAATGTGTTTAGATGGTGATGAAAAAGCCTCCTGAGAACAGAGAATTTGGTATTAAAGTCTTAGAATTGATGAGGAATATTTGATCCAGAACATTCTGTTTAAGAACTCTCTGTTTCAACTCTGTCCTCTGGGAGATAGTGGAAGACAGAGGAGCCTGCCGAGTACAGTGCATGGCGTTGAAAAGAGCTGGACATGACTAAGCGACTGAACAGCAACAATTTCAACTCTACTAATCTAGTTCTCTGGATAAAGAGTGAGAATAGGGAAAAGAAGAATGGGCTAATCATTATCTCTTCCTTAGTCATCTTGTCCCCTTCCTTGCAAAATGCTAGCAATATCTTAATATAACTCAGCTGATTTTTAAAATCAGCTTATTTTATTTGGAGAATAATATCTTTATAACATTGTGGTGGTTTTTGCCATACATCGACATGAATCACCCATGGGTGCACATGTGTCTCCTATCCTGAAACCCCTCCCACCTGCCTCCCCACCCCATCCATCTGGGTTGTGCCAGAGCACCAGCTTTCAGGCGCCTGTTTCATGCATCCAACTTGCACTGGTCATCTATTTTACATATGGTAACATACATGTTTCAATGCTATTCTCTCAAATCATCCCACTCTTGCCTTCTCCCACATAGTCCAAAAGTCTGTTCTTTACACCTGTGTCTTTTACTGCCTTAGATATAGGATTGTCTTTACCATCTTTTAAAATTCCATATATATGTGTTAATATACTGTATTGGTGTTTCTCTTTTTGACTTACTTCACTCTGTATAATAGGTTCCAGTTTCATCCACCTCATTAGAACTGACTCAAATATGTTCTTTTTTATAACTGAGTAATATTTCATTGTATATGTGTACCACAACTTCCTTATCCATTGTCTATGGATGGACATCTAGGTTGCTTCCATGTCCTAGCTATTGTAAACATTGCTGCCGTGAACACTGGAGTACATGTGTCTCTTTCAATTCTGGTTTCTTTGGTGTGTATGCCCAGCCGTGGGATCGCTGGGTCATAAGGCAGTTCTATTTCCAGTTTTTTAAGGAATCTCCACACTGTTCTCCATAGTGACTGTACCAGTTTGCATTCCCACCAGCAGTGTAAGAGGGTCCCCTTTCTCTACACCCTCTCCAGCATTTATTGTTTCTAGAATTCTGGTGGCCATTCTGACTGGCACGAGATAATACCTCATGATGGTTTTGATTTTTGCATTTCTCTGATAATGAGTGATGTTGAGCATCTTTTCATTTGTTTATTAGCCATCTGTATGTCTTCTCTGGAGAAATGTCTGTTTAGTTATTTGGCCCACTTTTTGATTGGGTTGTTTTTCCTAGTATTGAGCTGCATGAGCTGCTTATGTATTTTGGAGATTAATTCTCTGTCAGTTGTCTCTTTTGCTATCATTTTATCCCATTCTGAAGGCTGCCTTTTCACCTTGCTTATAGTTTCCTTCATTGTGCAAAAGCTTTTAAGTTTAATTAGGCCCCATTTGTTTATTTTTGTTTTTATTTCTGTTACTCTGGGAGGTGGGTCATAGAGGATCTTGCTATGATTTATGTCAGAGTGTTCTGCTTATGTTTTCCTCTAAGAGTTTTATAGTTTCTGGTCTTACATTTAGATCTTTAATCCATTTTGAGTTTATTTTTGTGTATGGTGTTTGAAAGTGTTCTAGTTTCATTCTTTTATACGTGGTTGACCAGTTTTCCCAGCACCACCTGTTAAAGAGATGGTCTTTTCTCCCTTGTATATTTTTGCCTCTCTGGGCTTTCTATTTTGTTCCATTGATCCATATTTCTGTCTTTATGCCATACCATACTGTCTTGATGACTGTAAGTCACCAGAATTCGATACCATTTTTTATGTTGTTGCTCTTTCTCAATAACAACTTAGAAAATACTATTATCTAATAGAAAAGAACACCTAAAGATATCTCCTCCAACCTAGTTCCTGTTTCCTAGCTAACAGTTTTCTTCTGCTCCAGGCCTTTTCTTTGGGGTTTATATTTGCAAATCAGATGTATTACCTGACTTCTTGGTTTTCTGACATCACATGGATTAGTATTTGGAAGGGGAATTGACAGTTACAAGTTACATAACAACAGGCTGTGTTGTGCATGTCTTCCCATAATTCAGTCTGTTATAGCCAGATGTATATATGTATAGAATATTTATGAACTCTTTGTGGGCTCCTTGCCACCTAAGGTTCTAGGGAAGGTTACTTGGGGAAGGCCCTATAGTTAGTTTGTATCCACTGTGTGTAGGGGGCATGTGCAGGAATTAGAAAAGTATCTGTGGTTATTTTGTAGCATATCTCTGAGATCTCCTGGGCTGTCTGGGATAGGGTTTAGAGATCAGCTTGCATCCTTTTTGTCTAGGTTACCTCTCCTTGCTCATGCCTAACTTCCTATCTAAAAGATCTATATCCTTTTTTATTAATCTTGCCCTTATACAATGGTTGTATTATGGCTCATATCTCAGTCTATTAACTTTAAAACTTCTAATCCTCTTTTGTAGGGAACATTTATAAAAATGATGATAGAAACAAGTGACAGTCCCTTTCCTCCATCTGCTATCATAGTCACAACAGATTTTCATGAAGTTCTTTTTCTATCACCCATTTTAGACTCTTCTGATGAAGAGGTGACTTGCTTGGTGGGGTTACCCAGATCCTCATTCCTGAGCGATCTTAGCTCTATATACCATGCTCATTTGGGTCCCAATGCTGTGCTTGTTAATTTACCATCAGAATTAGAATGGGGAGTTAAAGACTCGCCAAGTGATCTCTTGGGTGCTATACATATTCCCTGATAACCATTATGGCACAGAAAGTGCACCTCATTCCAATGATTAGGATTAATTCTCCCTGAATGGTGAATGGCTTCTCTCCTGACAGCTGCTATCTTGGAACAAGGAAATTGAAATATATGGACAGGGAACAGTCTTCATTTGAGGATGAATGGAACTCCTTCTATAGCATCTGGTGGAAGAATTTCTCTTCTAGGAACTAGAATCTCTGAGCCCAGAATTGAGGGTTTTTAAAGTATAAATTCGCCAAGCCGATTACTGAGTGCTGTTGCAAATGCAAATCATGAGTTGAGTTTCACAAAAATCAAACTCAGAGTTGTTGAGATTTGCTTGCATGAACTTTATTGGAAAGTGTTCTTGGCATCAGACTATGGGAAACTTAAATATAATTCACATGAGGGACAATGAGGTTTTGGTACAATCACAGTAGATTTTAATTAATCTCACTGAAACTACTAAAATTGTTGAAATAAAGGTGGGTTGTAGTGGATTATGTCTTGTGTTGTCCAGATTTGTCCTGCAGAACTCAGGCTTTAGTTTACCAGTTAATGGGGGTATTAGCAACCAGCAGTCTCAACTAAGTCTATCTCCCTCTTTTCTCAGATAAAGTCACAGCTCAGAAGTCACCCACCTCTTCCTGGGAGAGCCCCAGCTTAAGCTCGTTAATGATGAGGTATGAAGATATGAGATCCAGAATCATTAACGACTTAGCTCAGACCTTTGTAACTAAACTTCAACTCACCATTGCCATCTCCCAGTTTTTCTTTCTTCCTCCTGTCCCCCAGGTATTGGGTCCTGAGCGCACTCCCTGTTAAACTTCACTCATGTCTCTATGCATGTCAGATTCATCTTTACGGGGAGACTCTTGTGACACTAATATTTCTTTGGCACAACTCTCCACACATATTTCATGAAGCAAGTGGATCTGAAAATGAAAGCAGCCTTTGATAATGACTGTTTTTTTCATGGCTTTCACATTTTTCATGGATGGAATTGCAAGATCCCCTGATTTTCTAGTAGTAAAGTACCTTTTTTATTCAGTCTGCATGTGAGATGGGAAAGCAAGATCATATGTAGATTTTTCACTTCTCTTATTTTTGCCTTCTTCTTCTGTACTCTGCTTTTCCAGATTCCATTGTCATCCATTTTGATGCCTTGGAACTTCTGCTGTTACTTATGTCAACTGTCTCAATGATTTAAAAATATAACTTTCAAAGTCTACACCAACTCTTTTCAAGTATTTTTAAATTCATTTTAGGGATATAATCCTGAGAAACTCATGCTGAGTTCCTCCAAACACTAACTACAGGAATTTCCTTTTTTTGCCAAATTTTAAATATCTAATCATTGTATCTGGCCTTAGAAGTTTCAGTTTTACAAAGACATGTTCTCATATGGAGTTTGGAGAAGGCAATGGCAGCCCACTCCAGTACTCTTGCCTGGAAAATCACATGGACCAAGGAGCCTGGTAGGCTGCAGTCCATGGGGTCACGAAGAGTTGGACACGACTGAGAGTCTTCACTTTCACTTTTCACTTTCATGCATTGGAGAAGGAAATGGCAACCCACTCCAGTGTTCTTGCCTGGAGAATCCCAGGGACGGGGGAGCCTGGTGGGCTGCCATCTATGGGGTCGCACAGAGTCAGACACGACTGAAGCAACTTAGCAGCAGCAGCAGCAGCATAAGAAGTTTAAGGACAACACTAGCAATGGTACTACTTTTCGTACTGTGATCTTAATTTGTGCTTAGAAGCTATGCTAATGTTTATATAAAATATTATCTCAATATACATTTATAATCCAAAATTTTAATTTGGTACTAACCTTTTTCTAGTGTAAGTTTCTGATATTCAGAAAGCATTTAATTTTAAAGTCCCTTGTTTGTCTACTCACCAGGTAGATCTTTGCAATTGCCTTTCCAAGAGCTTATTCCTTGAAGGAATTCTGTGTGTTTGTGTGTAGGGTGAGGGGACTATTTTGAATAACATCTGAACGTGGAAAAATATGACAAATAGTTATAAAATCTGATTCTCCTCCAAGATTCAAAATAACATACGAAGTACAGATATGACAGTGTTAATAGGCAGAAAAATGATTGAACGAATTAATTATTTTTACATTCAGTGTTGGCTGATCATTTTGTGAACTATATTCTCAAGAAAAGAAAAAAACAAAAAACAGTAAGATTTCTCTTAACTGATACTAACTTTGAATATATAGTGTAGAGAATAATACTGAATGTTGTGAATTTTGGTAGATAACAAAAATTTTATTTTTCTTTAAAATTTTTTATTTTAATCCCTTTGTTTATTGTTATCCTGACTATACAATATTTGGAAGAATAAAAAGATAAACTTTCACACTTCTCTAAAGTCTTTGAACTTTTAAAGTTAGCAGTATGCTGTTTTGTTGAAAAAATTTCCATTTATAAAGAAAGAAAAACATGCTAAAGTTGTTTCTTTAAAGTGTTTCATTCTTTAGCCATATTGAATGTCTTGTATTTTGATTTTTTTCCCCTTTGCATTTGTTGTGATGTATTGTTTCCTAAAAATTTATCTCTAATGTCCTATTCTGTTAAAGTCAAAGAGGCTTTAGTCTACATTTTACTGTTTTATGAGTGACTTTTCAAAGGGAAGATTTTGTTCCCTCTCAGCTTGATCCTTCTTCAATAGTGAAATGTTGCATTCTGACTCTTCATTCTGTCTTTAAGAAAATCAATCCCACATAATTTACTTTCTAGAAATAGCTAATGATGCTGGAAGTCCTTTGGAAGCATAGAAACTTTTTGTTAGTTTATTATTTACAGTTGATATAATATCAGACTTTGCAAATCTATTCTTTAATGTACTTTACTTATTTACCTATTATAACAATGAAAGTGAAAGTGAAGTTGCTCAGTTGTGTCTCTTTGTGACCCCATGGGCTGTAGCCTGCCAGGCTCCTCCATCCATGGGATTTTCCAGTCAAGAGTACTGGAGTGGGTTGCCATTTCCTTCTCCAGGGCATCTTTGTGACCCAGGGATTGAACCCAGGTCTCCCACATTGCAGACAGACTCTTTACTGTCTGAGCTACCAGCGAATAGAGTGGCAAAAATAAAGTTGAGAAATCAGACCCATGATTAAGATTTTATAATAGATATTCACTTCTTTCTTTGCCCAATATCAAAAGGTTTGTGTCTCTGTTCAAAAATTAAATTTGATAATTATTCAGGAAATACCAAAAACCCATATGTGAAAAGATCTTCCACACTTAGATAGTACTACGTTGTTCACAGAGCAGAGTTAGCACCATATATCACTTACCCATCAACATCCTAGAGTAAAGATGTATCACTTACCCATCAGCATCCTTAAAGTAGAGTAAGGGTAAATGAAAAACCCTTTACCCAGATTCATCCTGAGTTTTCCTTTGGCATAATTTTGATTACTGATTCAGTTTCCTTATTTGTTACTGGCATGTTCGTGTTTTCTGTTTCTTCATGATTCAGTCTTAGTAAGTGGTTGTAGGTTTCTAGAAATTTATCTAATTCTTTTGGGTTGTCAAATTTGTTATAATTATTCATGGTAGTGTCTAAGATGCTTTTATTTCTTTTTCATCATCTGAATCAACTACAATAACCTATCTTTCATTTGTAATTTCAGTCTTTTGGTTAGTGTAGCTAAAGGCTTGACAATTTTATCATTTTAAAGAACCAACTCAGTCTTATTGATGTTTCTTTTTTCTAGTCTCTATTTCATTTATTTCTACTGTTAATAATTTCATTATTATTGTTAATAATTCCATTCCTTCTGCTAACTTAGGACTCAGTTTGTTCTTTTTCTAGTTCCTTGAGGTATAAGTTAGGTTATCTCAGATTTTAATTCTTTCTTAGTGTAGGCATTTATCACTGTAAATGTTCCTCTTGCCGTTTTTGCTGTATCCCATACATTTTGGTATCTTATGTTTTTGTTTCTTCTGTCTTGATTTTTTACTTCCCCTTTGAATTCTTCCCTGAGCCATTATCAGGGAAAATGATAAACTTGAAATGTAAGCTTATTTTTACAACAGAGGAAACAATATAATGCAAATACAATGCAGGAATGGAAGAAAATCTTTGTAAAGCATATATTGGATAAGAAACACCTATAACTCAATATATAAAGAATTTCTACAATTCAGTAGCACCAAAACAAAAGCAAATAACCCAAATAAAGGCAAAGTATTTGAGTGGACATTTAACCAAAGAATATATATACATAGCCAACAGATGTATGAAAAGGTGTTTGTCACTACTAATCATCAGATAAACACAAATAAAAAATCACTGTGAGATAGTGCCTCATAACAGATGGCTATTAACAATGACAGGTCATAATGGAAATGTAAAGAAATTGGCTCCCTTATGTGTCGTGGGAGGGAATGTAAAATGGCACAGCCTCATATGATAAACAGTACAGAGTTTTCCTCAAAATTTGTACAACTGCCACATGACCCAGAACTCCCACTGCTGAGTATATACCAGAAGAATTTAAATTAGAATTTCGAAGGGAGATCTGCACTCTCATGTTTACTGCAGCACTGTTCACAGGAATCAAGATAAGAAACCAACCCATATGTCCGTCAACAGATGAATGGGTACAGCAAACATGCTCTATGTATATAATGAAATATTAATCAGTTTTTAAAGGAAAGAAATCCTACCATTTAGGACATCATAGACAGACATGGAAGACATGCTAAGTGAAATGTCTGTCATAGAACTACAGATACTGCATGATTCTATTTATTTGAACTATCTAAATAGTCATACTCATAGAAAGCAGAATAAAATGATTGTTAAGGGATAAAGGGAGAGGTTATGGAGAGCCTTTTCTCAATAGTTACAAACTGGTGGTTATAAGGATAAATGAACTCTGAAGATCTGAATAGCATTGAGTTTAAACTTAATATGGTATTGTGCTCTTAAAATCATGATAAGAATATAGATCCCATGCCAAGAATTCTTAACACACACACACATACACAAAATATTTTGAAGTTGATGAGTATCTTTATTACCTTGGTGGTGGCAATGGCATTGTGAATGTATGCAGTGACCAAACTTATCAAAGTGCATATATTAAAAGTATGCAACATTTTCTATATTATGTATACTGCAGAGCTTAAAGAATTTATGGGAAAAGGAAAAGATCCATTTACACTATTTTGGGGATTTTTTAAATGTATGGTAACTAAAAATAAGATGCTATGTACAGTAATTAGTAGTCCTTTACTAATACTACAAAGATTCAAAGTATAGCTAAATTGGACACATTTAATATGTCCTTTCTCTAGTTTGTCCACTTCAGTAATGTATTTTCCAATAATTTTCTAATGGAATTTTAAAAGTTACTGAGTCCAAAAATCTTAACTTTCAAGTGCTGTATCTATTAAGTATTTCCATTACGTATTTTGCAGATTGTTCTAAAGCCTGAATGATTAATCTAATGGCTGAAAGTCCGATGTGGGATTTCTGTTGCTTTGTCATTTGGGGACTGTGCTGGCCTGACTCTCCTCCTCTACAGCTCAAGTGTGCTTTGAGTAGATGACTTCTGCAACCATTATCTTTGCTCTGATAGAGCGCACATGTAAATCAAGTCTGTCTGTTTCCCTTTCACATTGTGCTTTTAATTCATTGTGATAGATTTTGTCTTTCAAGTCATGCCAGATCTACTGGGATTGATGTGCTTTTCATCTGTCACTCTCTTCACACTGTTTGATTAAATTGGTTCTACTGCTTTCAGAGGAACTGGCTAAAAAGTCTAAGTGGCCATTTCTAACTCAATTGTGTAATTCAACTGTTTTACTATCCAAATTCTTGTCATTAGCCTGAGTTTTCATACAAAGGAATTACTATAATTTGTAAAGTTGTCCTCTAACAATCCTTTAAAGGCAGAATTCAAAATAAGATATCCTAGTTCACATTCACAGTAGTTATATGAAGATTCTGAAATGCATTTTGAGAGTAGATTCTGAATTTCATTTTGTACATTTTGAATAAGACCATGTAAAGAAGTGCCTGCCAATGTAGGAAACACAAGTTGGATCCCTCGGTCAGGAAGCTTTCCTGGTGAAGGAAATGAAGACCCACACCAGTATTCTTGCCAGGAAACCCCCATGGACAGTGGACAGTCTTTGCAACAAAGAGTCAGACAGGATAGACTTAGTGACTGAACAACAACAACAAGATACCATATTAAAAATTAAATATAAACATAAAAATGCTTTAACAAGAGAAGTTGTCATTATATTAAAATTCTCTCCTGATATGTAAATGAAAATATACTGACTTGATAGACTATTACATCAATGTCATTCTTTTTATAAATTAAGCTTAAAAAAATGTTCTAAGAGCCAGAGTTTCTGGCTCCACTAATTAGTTCAGTTCAGTTCAGTCACTCAGTCATGTCTGACTCTTTGCGACCCCATGAACCACAGCATGCCAGGTCTCCCTGTCCATCAGCAACTCCTGGAGTTAACCCAAACTCATGTCCATTGAGTCGGTGATGCCATCCAACCATCTCATCCCCTGCTGTCCCCTTTTCCTCCTACCCTCAATCTTTCCCAGCATCAGGATCTTTTCAAATGAGTCAGCTCTTTGCATCAGGTGGCCAAACTGTTGGAATTTCAGCTTCAAGATCAGTCTTTCCAGTGAACACCCAGGACTGATCTTTAGGATGGACTGGTTGGGTCTTCTTGCAGTTCAAGGTACTCTCAAGAGTCTTCTCTGCACCACAGTTCAAAAGCATCCATTCTTCAGTAATATAGTCCAACTCTCCCATCCATATATAACTACTGGAAAACCCATAGCCTTGACTAGACGGATCTTTGTTGACAAAGTAATGTTTCTGCTTTTTAATATGCTGTCTAGGTTGGTCATAACTTTCCTTCCAAAGAGTAAGCATCTTTTAATTTCATGGCTGCAATCACCATCTGCAGTGATTTTGGAGCCCCCAAAAATAAAGTCAGCCACTGTTTCTACTGTTTCCCATCTATTTGCCATGAAGTGATGGGTCCAGATGCCATGATCTTAGTTTTTTGAATGTTAAGCTTTAAGCCAGCTTTTTCACTCTATTTCCCTTTCATCAAGAGGCTCTTTAGTTCTCCATTTTCTGCCATAAGGGTGGTGTCATCTGCATATCTGAGGTTATTGAACAGTTTCTCCTGGAAATCTTGATCCCAGCTTGTGCTTCTTCCAGCCCAGTGTTTCTCGTAGCTAAGGCCAAACTTTTAAACTTTTTTGTGCTTTACTTCTTTATATATAAGATGAGAGAGCTGAGTTAAAAGAAAAAGAAAACAACTTTAAGGTTATTTTTAACCCTTCAAAAATCTATATTCAGGTTATCATATGTCCCTATGTGTCAACAGGTGTGCCTACATAACCTCCCCTCTGGATAGGAAGAGATGTGCCTATATCTCCTCCTGTTCGATGGAGATGAAGCTGAGTTATTGTCACAAAATATTCTACTTCAGATTGACATTGCTGTTTCCTTTTTAAATGTTTACATGTGTATTAAATTTAAACTCTAATCTCAGTAATCTTGAAATTTTGAGGAGACTGGGCTGAAATCCTTGTTCCCAATTCTTCCTTGTTATGAAGCCTTGAGAGATTGTGTATGTCTGTGTGTCTATTTGTTTAAATAATTGCAGTATATCTACACATTAAAATAATTATTCTTACAGAGTTGGTATAAGTTGCTTAGTGTGGTATGTGGAACACAGTAAATGTCCAGTAGATTCAGTTCAGTTCAGTCGCTCAATCGTGTCCGACTCTTTGCGACCCCATGAATTGCAGCACGCCAGGCCTCCCTGTCCATCACCAACTCCCAGAGTTCACTCAGATTCATGTCCATCGAGTCAGTGATGCCATCCAGCCATCTCATCCTCTGTTGTCCCCTTCTCCTCCTGCCCCCAATCCCTCCCAGCATCAGAGTCTTTTCTAATGAGTCAACTCTTCGCATGAGGTGGCCAAAGTCCAGTAAATTATAGTTACATTAAAAATTGTAAAATTTGATATGTAATCTATAAATTACCTTTTAATACTAGTTTTCTAGAAATAATACTATGCTATTCTTGTCTTTACAAAATCTGGCTCATGTAGTTAATTTTTCCTTAAAGATTAAATAATATATCACTAGTTAGAAACACTGTGGATATTCTGCTGACAGAGAATACTAATATAACTAGCATTATATGTTATATTATAATGTTAGTATAAACTAACATTGCTGTTTAGGTTGGATTATTTGAATTATATGTAATACGTTTTATAATGGTCTCAAGTTTAGCGAGAGGGAGTTTTTATGGATTATTTGGTATATTTAATATGTGATTCATTTTCTTGTGTGGAAAAAAGGCTTATTTCTGATTTCTACCTTGAAAACTTAAAGAGACATGCAATTTAACCTTTCTAAAGAAAATGGTAAAGGTCAAGTTACTGGAATGTTAGCATCCACCTGAATTCCCAGAATTTTTTGGTTCAAAGGACCTATGTACATTTCTGGTATTTCTTGCATCCTTGTCTTAAGTCCTTGGGGCCCAATAGTGAGAAACTGAATTGTTAAGGTATTAGCAGGAATAAGTTACCAAGTAGAATATGCATAGACATATAAGTCCAGTGATGTACTAGTAATGTTTTACCACTAGTTTTCCAGAAAAATTTCAGCACTGAGCATGCATGCATGCGTGCTCAGTCATTCAGTCATGTCTGACTTTTTTTGACGCCATGAACTGGGATTGAACCCACGTCTCTTGCACCTCCTGCACTATCAGGGAGATTCTTTACCACCACTGTGACATATGGGCTTCCCTGGTGGCCCAGGCACTAAAGAATCGGCTTGCAATGGCAGGAGACTCAGGTTATATCCTGGGTTAGGAAGACCTCTTGGAGAAGGGAAATGGCAACCCACTCCAATATTCTTACCTGAGGAATCCCAGGGACATAGGAGCCTGGAGGGCTATAGTCCATAGGGTCACAAAGAGTTGGACATAAGTAAGTGACTTAGCACGTTTAGCAGGAGACCACTAGGGAAGCCCTGTCATACATACCCACAGATGTATTATAAATTGTACTTGTAAATGGCATATGGACTATCAGTTTTACAAATGACATATAATATTGCTTATTATAGATTCCATATAGTCCATTAATTCTCATAAAATACTTTTATTGATTTTTTTCCTAACTGGTATCTCAGATGGTAAAGAATCTAGTTGCAATGCAGGAGACCTGGGTTCAACCCCTGGGTTGGGAAGATTCCCCTGGAGAAGGGAATGGCAACCCATTTCAGTATGCTTGCCTGGAGAGTTCTGTGGACAGAGAAAATGGAGGGCTACAGTCCATGGGGTCACAAGAAGTTGGATGTAGCAACTGAAAAAAAGCAAAATGGGGAAACTGAGTAAATTCTTGTATACAAAGTTATCTATACCAGTTTGAGCATCAAGATCTCCTGGAGAAGGAAATGGCAACCCACTCCAGTATTCCTGCCTGGAGAATCCCAGGGACGGAGGAGCCTGGTAGGCTACAGTCCATGGGGTCACAAAGAGTCAGACATGACTGAGTGACTTCACTTTACTTCACTTCACTTCAAAGATATGATCTTATAATGTTATAATCATTTCAAGGATTAAAATCAATCATGTATATAAATAATCTGTCATAATACTTGCTTTATGACTCTCCTTAAATATATTTTCTTTTTCTCTTCATCTGCCTCTTAGATTACAGATACAGTCACATAGATAAAATTGTAAAATAAGAAATAATTATGCTTATTAATCTTAAAATAATTTGATAACAGTAAAGTTTAATGATAAATTATAATATAAATATGTATATATGATAAATTATAATATAAATATGTATATATGATAAATTATATAAATATGTATGCATGATAAATTATAATATAAATATGTGTGTGTGTGTATATATATATATATATGATTATAAAGCTAAGCCAGTTAGCCAGGGCTAAAATACTAGTTCCTCCAGTTCTCAAGTGTGTGGCATTGAACAATTCCTTTAAATATTTTATATTGCCATTTCTTCATCTTAAAACTAGTATGATAGCTCCTTCCTTAGTGACTACATGTTAATTACTTACAAAATTAACTGGTAAATATTAAACTTTCAGTAAATGTTTGCTCTTGTTATTGGGTAGACTTCTCTTTCAGAGGTGGGAAAAACCAGTTCACATTCTACACTGTAGACATGATTTCCTTGAAGGTAGTGAATGAGACTCTTTTCCCATAAGCCTTAAAAGACATTCTTGAATTACCTATTTTATAAATAAAGCAGCAAATAATAAGTGACTTGTATATTTTCCATGGGCGTATATCTTTGAAGAACGTTTTGTCTCCGTAGAGAAGAAGTTCTGTATCAAAACAAATGTTTTATCATAGTACAAAATATGAAGGAAAAATCCAGTTTTAAAGTGCCACCATATACCACACACCTATACTTGTCTAGTCTCCCTAAACATGAATGCAAGTGATATCCTCTTAGATTAAACCAAAGGGCACATGACAGCAACTTAGTCAATCATTAAGTATTTCATGAAGGGTAGGGTGGAATTTACTTTTTATTGTTTGTGACTTTATATTGTTTGGTTAAAAATAATCCAGCGTGATTGAGAATAGGTTAAAAGTGTAGAGAACATTTCAAAGTGGAACATATCTTGAGAAACTTTTTCATACACAGAAACATCCAACATACTCAAAAAGCGAGAAAAGGGTCAATGGGAAATATTATGGTAGATAATATCATATAAAATGGCAAATTTAAGAACTGAAGCTGAACAGTATTTCCCTTGGAATTAAGTACAGACTCTGCTAGTTACTTTCCTGATTATATAAGTTAAATGCCTATAATAAAAAAACATATAGCAATTATTTTAATCTATTTAAATTTGCAAAGTTTCATTCATGGGTACCCTCTATTTTAGAGCACACAGTTATTTTCAGGTGACTGGAAAATGCAATTAAGTACAATGCTTGTGTAACATATGTGTATTGTACTTTATGGTGGTGGCCCTGGAGAACATTTCCCATTTTAAAGTAATCAGCTGCAAAACAAGCCCTGTCAATTATTTGCATGCAGTTTTCACAGATTTCACAGGAAAATATGGACATGGAGTATTTGTATAAAATATTTTGATATATACATTTGAACAACTAAATGTTTTGTAAGACACTGTGTGTAAAAAGCTCACTGTTCATTAGACAGATTTGTCCCCTGTGCTGCTGATTCCCATCTTCATCCTAAAGATGAACAAATGGACTAATTCAGTGTTCCATTAATTGATATATACAGGTTTAAATGATCATGAATGCTGCCTCCCATCCATCATGTTCTAGTATCACCATAAAATCCCTCAGTTGCATACAGAAACATGATCGTCTCACCTTACTGACGTAACACGCACATATACACACCTGGGAATGCAGGTATAAATCCTACAAATATTTTTCTGCAGGCCCTTTTAAGATTCCATTTCAAAACTACCTTTAACACCTATTACTTCAAAATACACTAATATTTAACAATTCTTTTTGGGTATAGAACGCAGTTTGATTTTTTTTTTTCTTACAGTTATTAATCTCCTGATAGTTTAACTCCAAATTTCAAATGTTTGAAGAAATCTTGCTTAATACTGTCATCAGTTTTTCCTTTTGTATGGAAATATATTGGTTTTATTTCTAAGAGCAATGATAACATAGTAGTTGGAAACATTGCATAATGTGTATTATTAAGCCTTCATTTAAATCACTTTTCAGAGGCATTGAACTCTCTTCTCTCTGATCATCACCTCCAGTGGCTATGCAAGGGCAAGTAGGGAAGGTTATCTGAAGAGATCTATGTTGATTATAATTGCATGGAGGGAATGTGCCCTTTCAAATTCCTCCCTTATTTTATTTTCCAAAGTACACTATAGTGCAGGCAGACCTCACAGCATGGTATCAGTTTTCCCTGGGTCAAAGAATAGTCTTGTGGTATGCAAAATGTAATTATGTTCAGCAGGATAACAGATAATTGGGATATGCACAGAGATATATTTTTATCACATCCTCTGCTGTATACAGTCTTGTCATTTGTTCCTGAGATGTGGGAGAAGTCATAATAACAATCTCTTTATAGCAATCAAAAGAGCTATCAAGCAAGTGTTCCTGTGCTCCCACTGTATCAGGTGAGCAAGAACATACATTAATGAAATATAGGATCCTAGCTCTCTGTCACAACTAAGAATATACCTCATAGGGTTCATCCAGGCTCTTGACAAAAATGTTTTTCTCCAAGAGAAACTGAAAAAGTAATTGAAAACATACTGGCTGAGAATCTTCTGGTTTCTGTATTTGCATGTAAAGATCTTTTACATTATCACTCCTGTACTGACAATAAGTAATGACTGGAAAGAATAAAAATTAGTGACTTTTCTTGGACCCATTAGAGAACAGAAGTTGTAAAGAAAACCATAATCTCAACCTTTGAAAACCATGCAAATCAGTCTCTTTCCTCCCCCGACCCTCCTGTCTGGCTTCCCCTTTCTCTCACTGCTTCCTCTCTCTCAGGTATAGATATGGAAAGATAATAATAGTTGCCAAGCCACCATTATAATCAATTTCCT
>SJYT01029459.1:149128-159965 GCA_006410635.1 Cephalophus harveyi | reverse complement strand
ATGGAAAGATAATAATAGTTGCCAAGCCACCATTATAATCAATTTCCTATTTGTATTTTTTTTTTACTAGTTTTTTCTAGAAAAAGTGATTGGTGTTGAGCAAATAAATTATTTTATTAATTTAAAAGCATACATTTATATATCAAAACCTTTATTTTGCTCTTTAAATGTACTTTGTACTCTGTTATATAGTTTGCCAAGATGAATTAGGCATAGTGCCTTTCATGAAAAAACTGTACCATCATATTTTTAACACATTGTTATGGAATAGAAATATTTCACATTCTAAACACATCATGTAATCTGTTTCATTTGCAATAATATGATTTGCTGCTGCATCTATTTTACTCACATTATTACATCCAAAATTTGAGTCACAAGATTTTTACATAAAGCTTAACAGATGGAGTTCTTAAATTTTATCCAGCAAACAATAATCTACCACAAGTGCTTAAGAGTCCCATTCTAACACATTGAACAGATGCAATTCCAGTTTTAGCACATCTATTCCTAAATGAAAGAGCTCTTTTGAATTTGATATTTTGTTCATTTTTGAAATTAAGAATATGATAGTCTGAAAATAGTTGTCAGTCCTTTAAAAAAAAAAAAGAATGTACTATGCGGTTCCAAAATTTATACAATACATATTTATGTGGTTCCAAAATTTATACAATACATATTTACTGTTACATAGAAATTTTAAATAGATAAAGAAGTTACTTAAAAGCTTGCTGCAAAATTTTAGAACCAATGGTTTAGTGCTTTACATTAGCACTTTTCCAAATGAAAAATAATTTAGCTTGACTTGGCAAATTAATCATCTTTGTGTTAAACGTTTACATCTAAAACTAAAAAACATAATTTGCATTACCATTCAGTGCCTCTGGATATTATAATTTTATTTGTATACTATTTCAAATTTTATGAATATATCTTCTACCTAATAACATCATTGTACCAGTTGGCTTATTTTAATGTAACATAATTATCACGGAAAAAAAAACCAAAAAACCTAATAGTGCCAGTAGTCATTCTGAATCATTACAACTGTGAATAAATTATTTTTTTTTCCCTACACATACAATGTATTCAGAAAAGCTGGGACTTTAATCATTAGCATTCAATAAACCATATGTGCCACATATAGACCTGCTCCTGCAGCTAAGTCGCTTCAGTCGTGTCTGACTCTGTGCGACCCCAGAGACGGCAGCCCACCAGGCTCCCTGGTCTCTGGGATTCTCCAGGCAAGAACACTGGAGTGAGTTGCCATTTCCTTCTCCAATGCATAAAAGTGAAGTTGCTCAGTAATGAAAGTGAAGTCACTGAGTCGTGTCCGAGTCTTTGCGACCCCATGGACTGCAGCCTACCAGGCTCCTCCATCCATGGGATTTTCCAGGCAAGAGTACTGGAGTGGGGTGCCATCACCTTCTCCGATATAGACCTGGTTTTGTTATGATCAATTTTCAGTCTTCTAGGACAGATTATCCTTAGGTTTTGAAAATAAAATGCATATATCTTTCAATCTTTATTCAAAACAGGAATTTGACTCACTAGAAAAGAATAGAGTATTGTGAAACTAGACAGTACAAAGTAGGTTAAATTACATATTTAACATTAAAATAAAATAATACAGATAAGCATTTACTATAAATAACTGAATTTTTCTTAAAATTCAGACCAGGGCAGAAAATTACCTTTGAAAGTTGAGAATGAATTATTCTGATTATTCTTCTTTATCAACTATTCCTTAATAGGTCCTAGTTATTTACCTAGGTAATACCTCTCCTATTTTCCCTTTCTTGCCAAATGCAAACTGAGTGACAGAGTGATGAAAACATCTAGCCAGCAATTTTTTTTTTTTTCCCAGCTTCTTTGACAGTGGTTATCAGAATCTATCACTGGTCAATTTTAAGATAAACAGAGTGTCTCTGTAGCTTATAGGAAGAAAGAGAGAGTCAACAATATCAAATAAGTAGGAGAAACGTAGCTTACATACAAGAGCAACAAAAGAAGGCATGAGTAGGTATTTTCTCCTGTCACCTTTCTCACTGTTAAATTGATTCCTAGAGAATAAAAAACATACCATTGTACTTTGGTAGGAGAGAGCTCCTATATGTTAAGTTTAGAAGACAAATTGTATGTGAGTGTGTGATGTATATATACAGAGTATATGTGTGTATACTTGTTTGTTCTTAAACTGCTTCATCATCTTTTTTTCCCTGTCTTTCATTATGAATGAACTGACATTTTAAAGGTCACAAGGACCACAATTACTGGCATGCTTGCTGATTCAAAGCAGAAAAAAAAAACAAAACTAAGATTGATAATTCTGTGGTGACTGAAGACATTTATTTTATTGACTCCTCTCTAAAAGGCTAGTAAGAAAGAATATGTTATTTGGTCTGCTTGAAACAAACTCCTTCTATGTATTTGATGAATAGCTTCCAAATGATCAACAAAACACGACATCCCAATTATTTTATGTTTTGTTTACCATAAAGAAATGTCATAGGTAGACATAAAAAGCATTCTTTCAATGTATAAAACATTGCCACTGTTATGCCAACAATAATTGTCTATAGCAGTGGATATTTATGCAGATGCTATTTTAAAAATTCACTGCAACTCTTCATTTGCTGTAACTTAAATTTTTCTTTATTTACTTGCATGCCTAGGGAATGCAAGGCTTCCATCATCAGGTACCTAGTTTGGATTATAGAAAATATGAAGATAAGTATAGATCTTTTCCTCCCAAAATGTCATGAGCATGCACAAGGATAAATGGTGCATGTAATTTCAAAGGCTTAATGAAACCTCTGAAAATCATATGTGGATCCTGGTCCTCCAACAAGAAATGGAGGCTATTTTCAAAGCTACTATCAGATCAAGCTCAGAAACATCTGTTCTTTTCTATCCTTTATAATGATTACTCTTAAGTAGAGAAAATTCCACTAGTTAATGATGAATAATATTCATATGCATTTTATCAGTCATAGTGATCAGCTAATTTATCTATTGACTTACCAGAAATGTGATCTTTTGAATGGTATTTGTATAACTTCCTTTAAAATTGTATTTCAGTTACTATGTATTGTCTCCATTGGGAAATGTAGATATCCTCCCACTGACATATAATTTGATTTTACCTTTGAAACCAGTGATCAGTGGAATTGGAATGATTTAGACACCTTTAGGAGCAAACAAAAGAGGAACCACCTTTACTATTGACGTTTACTTTTGTGCTGACTTGGAAACAGTCAAATGAGTGATGTTCTCTCAATCAGTGAGTGAGTTAGTGAAAATTGCTCAGTCATGTCTGCTCTTTGTGACCCCATGGTCTACACAATCCATGGAATTTTCCAGGCCAATCAGGCATAAATGCAATTGCTTTATGATGTAATAAGTTACATATTCTCCATTATATCACCTTAATTTCTTCCCCTCACATTTGTATTAGCTAACTTCATCTACCCTATAACAGCTCCTTTTATAATATGTCCTGTCCTGTTTTAAGAAGAAGCAAACTTAAGATGGACAAATATGTACAGCATTACAAAAAAAGCAAGAAAAGTAGACCTGCTCCTGCAGCTAAGTCGCTTCAGTCGTGTCTGACTCTGTGCGACCCCAGAGACGGCAGCCCACCAGGCTCCCTGGTCTCTGGGATTCTCCAGGCAAGAACACTGGAGTGAGTTGCCATTTTCTTCTCCAATGCATAAAAGTGAAGTTGCTCAGTAATGAAAGTGAAGTCACTGAGTCGTGTCCGAGTCTTTGCGACCCCATGGACTGCAGCCTACCAGGCTCCTCCATCCATGGGATTTTCCAGGCAAGAGTACTGGAGTGGGGTGCCATCACCTTCTCCGATATAGACCTGGTTTTGTTATGATCAATTTTCAGTCTTCTAGGACAGATTATCCTTAGGTTTTGAAAATAAAATGCATATATCTTTCAATCTTTATTCAAAACAGGAATTTGACTCACTAGAAAAGAATAGAGTATTGTCAAACTAGACAGTACAAAGTAGGTTAAATTACATATTTAACATTAAAATAAAATAATACAGATAAACATTTACTATAAATAACTGAATTTTTCTTAAAATTCAGACCAGGGCAGAAAATTACCTTTGAAAGTTGAGAATGAATTATTCTGATTATTCTTCTTTATCAACTATTCCTTAATAGGTCCTAGTTATTTACCTAGGTAATACCTCTCCTATTTTCCCTTTCTTGCCAAATGCAAACTGAGTGACAGAGTGATGAAAACATCTAGCCAGCAATTTTTTTTTTTTTCCCAGCTTCTTTGACAGTGGTTATCAGAATCTATCACTGGTCAATTTTAAGATAAACAGAGTGTCTCTGTAGCTTATAGGAAGAAAGAGAGAGTCAACAATATCAAATAAGTAGGAGAAACGTAGCTTACATACAAGAGCAACAAAAGAAGGCATGAGTAGGTATTTTCTCCTGTCACCTTTCTCACTGTTAAATTGATTCCTAGAGAATAAAAAACATACCATTGTACTTTGGTAGGAGAGAGCTCCTATATGTTAAGTTTAGAAGACAAATTGTATGTGAGTGTGTGATGTATATATACAGAGTATATGTGTGTATACTTGTTTGTTCTTAAACTGCTTCATCATCTTTTTTTCCCTGTCTTTCATTATGAATGAACTGACATTTTAAAGGTCACAAGGACCACAATTACTGGCATGCTTGCTGATTCAAAGCAGAAAAAAAAAACAAAACTAAGATTGATAATTCTGTGGTGACTGAAGACATTTATTTTATTGACTCCTCTCTAAAAGGCTAGTAAGAAAGAATATGTTATTTGGTCTGTTTGAAACAAACTCCTTCTATGTATTTGATGAATAGCTTCCAAATGATCAACAAAACACGACATCCCAATTATTTTATGTTTTGTTTACCATAAAGAAATGTCATAGGTAGACATAAAAAGCATTCTTTCAATGTATAAAACATTGCCACTGTTATGCCAACAATAATTGTCTATAGCAGTGGATATTTATGCAGATGCTATTTTAAAAATTCACTGCAACTCTTCATTTGCTGTAACTTAAATTTTTCTTTATTTACTTGCATGCCTAGGGAATGCAAGGCTTCCATCATCAGGTACCTAGTTTGGATTATAGAAAATATGAAGATAAGTATAGATCTTTTCCTCCCAAAATGTCATGAGCATGCACAAGGATAAATGGTGCATGTAATTTCAAAGGCTTAATGAAACCTCTGAAAATCATATGTGGATCCTGGTCCTCCAACAAGAAATGGAGGCTATTTTCAAAGCTACTATCAGATCAAGCTCAGAAACATCTGTTCTTTTCTATCCTTTATAATGATTACTCTTAAGTAGAGAAAATTCCACTAGTTAATGATGAATAATATTCATATGCATTTTATCAGTCATAGTGATCAGCTAATTTATCTATTGACTTACCAGAAATGTGATCTTTTGAATGGTATTTGTATAACTTCCTTTAAAATTGTATTTCAGTTACTATGTATTGTCTCCATTGGGAAATGTAGATATCCTCCCACTGACATATAATTTGATTTTACCTTTGAAACCAGTGATCAGTGGAATTGGAATGATTTAGACACCTTTAGGAGCAAACAAAAGAGGAACCACCTTTACTATTGACGTTTACTTTTGTGCTGACTTGGAAACAGTCAAATGAGTGATGTTCTCTCAATCAGTGAGTGAGTTAGTGAAAATTGCTCAGTCATGTCTGCTCTTTGTGACCCCATGGTCTACACAATCCATGGAATTTTCCAGGCCAATCAGGCATAAATGCAATTGCTTTATGATGTAATAAGTTACATATTCTCCATTATATCACCTTAATTTCTTCCCCTCACATTTGTATTAGCTAACTTCATCTACCCTATAACAGCTCCTTTTATAATATGTCCTGTCCTGTTTTAAGAAGAAGCAAACTTAAGATGGACAAATATGTACAGCATTACAAAAAAAGCAAGAAAAGCAGGTTTTGGATTTTAAAAGATGCATGAGTTCAGAGTATGTTGACATGATTGGCAGATATCAAAATGTTCCTTCATATATATGATTGAAAAGTAATAAAGGAAATAATTCAGCTTTCTGTGAGTTTGCCTCACAACTGTAATCAAAGTGTCGCTGTTCAAACCTCAACATGACAGCTTCCTAATTTTCATTGCTTATTTAATTTTTTAAAGTTGCCAAACCCCCAAGGGCTGAATTCCAATGATTTGCTCATTGTTAGAGAAGTTGAAATTGAAGAACAATGAGCATAAAAATATCATAAAAAATAAGGAAATGAACAGTAGTAAAAATGCATGTGTGCATTTCATATAATGTTATTTGAATTAAACATAACAAAATGACAAAATGACAAAATTTCCAGTTAACTTTTGGATAATATTGAATTCATAAACATTGAAACATTATTCAAACTGGCATTTAATTATTTATGAGCATTTACTGAGCACTTCTTATGGAGTGTTTCTCTCTTTAGCAGTGCTGTAAGTCATATACACAAATTTAGGCACACTTCATTGGTCAGAAGCTAGTTTTCCTGGTCACTATTATAGGAGCTGGTAGCGAGAGTCACAAACGTCATCTCTCTTGATCTCGATCTGTTTGTCCTGAGTAAGGTGTACTCTGTGTACCTGTGGTGGTAAGGGTTTATTTCTTAAAGAAAGAAATAGAAATTTCTGTCACATTATTTAGAAAACATTAAAATTCAAAACAGATTAATATATTATTTAAGGTTGTATATGTATATGAAAAGAAACATGATGAGTAGCATTATATAACAAAAAATTAGAGCTATTACAGTTTTTATTTACTTAAGATTTATACCTGATATTTATCTACATTATTCTGAATACAAAAAATATAAATAGTATACTTAAAATATGAACCTCCTAAATTTTCGCATCTACCCAGTCATGTTTTAGGGATAATTTATGTTTTCATATACAAATACGTACATGGATATACAACCTGTCTTAAGCTGTTACCTTATTTTACTTGATATATATTAGATATTTATAAAAGAATATGAAGTTTTCCCATAGTTTTCTATGATGAGTAGCATTATATAACAAAAAATTAGAGCTATTACAGTTTTTATTTACTTAAGATTTATACCTGATATTTATCTACATTATTCTGAATACAAAAAATATAAATAGTATACTTAAAATATGAACCTCCTAAATTTTCGCATCTACCCAGTCATGTTTTAGGGATAATTTATGTTTTCATATACAAATACGTACATGGATATACAACCTGTCTTAAGCTGTTACCTTATTTTACTTGATATATATTAGATATTTATAAAAGAATATGAAGTTTTCCCATAGTTTTCACAACTGCTTTATATTTATTGTTTAGGTTGATACAACTTGGTATGTTTCTTTTTTCTCTAAGCATCAGTTATGCCTTCTGTTTAATGAGGACAGAAATACTATCCACTTAATAAATCCATACAGATATGCTAGGTTTTTACAGTGAGATCATTGTATAGTTGTTGGTAAAACATCCCATATATATTAGTTATTGCTTTTAATAGTAGTATTGCAAAGTGTTTAGCACTTTTTAGCAACAAAGTGAGCTTCCTACCCAGGAAGCTCCCAGGCACTAGTGGTAAAGAACCTGCCTGCCAATGCAGGAGACCTAAGAGACACAGGTCCAATCACTGGGTCAGGAAGATCCCCTGGAGGAGATGGCATGGCAACCCACTTCAGTGTTCTTGCCTGGAGAATCCCATCAACGTAGAAGTCTGGTAGGCTACTGTCCATTGGGTGGCAAAAGAGTCAAACAGGACTGAATCAACTTAGCAGCAACAACAATAAAGCATTTTTCAAACAATGGTACATTTTTTATGCATATTTCTATCATATACTAATAGATTATGGTATAGTGTGAAGATAACTTTATATGCACAGAGAAACCAAAAAAATTGTGACCTACTTCAACATGATACTGGCTTTATTGGGGTGATCTGGAATCAAACCCTCAATAGCTCTGAGGTATGCTTGTATTTTACTGTTGCAATAAGCAATATTTACTTATTTTTTTGCCTAAATAATATTTATATATGTATATATATGTACACACACACATATATATAAGTATGTATATGTCCATTGATGTATAAGTATGTATATACACACACATACATACATATAAACATTTCCTTATCCCATCACCCATTGCTAGACACTTGGTAGACACTTTGGTTATGTCTGTATTTTGACTATTGTGAATAATGCTGTGATTAACATGGGGTTGCAAATATCTCTTTGAGTTAGTGTTTTGTTCTCTTTGAACGGATACCCAGGAATAGAATTTATGGATCATGCAGTAATTATATGTTTAGTTTTTTGAGGAAAGCCCATATTGTTTTCCATAGTGGTTATACCAATATAGATCTCAAACCAACAGTGTACAACAGTTCTGTTTTTCTCTACATCCTAGTCAGCAATTGTTATTTCCTGTTTTTGGTGATAATTGTTGTAACAGGTGTGAGGTGATAGTTCCTTGTGGTTTTAATTTTCATTTCCCTGATGTTAGTAATGTTGAACACCTTTTTATGGATGTTGGCCATCTACATGTCATCTTTGGAAAAATATTCATTGGTTGCCATTTCCTTTTATTGATATTTCTTTTTCTGTGCAGAAGACTTTTAGTGTGATGAAGCTCCATTTGTTTATTTGTCCTTTTGTTGCCTTTGCTTTTAATTTCAAATCCAAAAAGCCATCACCAAGACCAAAGTCAAGGAGCTTATGGGTTTTTATAATTTTAGTTCTTTCTTTCAAGTCTTTGATTTATTTTGAGTTAAATATTGTATATGGTATTTGCTACAACTTCATTCTTTTGCATGTGCCTGTCCAGTTTTTTTTCAGAACCATTTATTGGAGAGACTGTCCATTTCTTACTATATATTTTTGACTTTGTTGTCATAAATTAATTGATCGTATATGTATGAGCTTATTTCTGGGCTCTTTATCCTCTTCCATTGATCTATGTGTCTATTTTTGGTCCAATAACATACTGTTTTGATTGTTACAGCTTTGTAATAATAGTTTAAATCATGGTAAGAGATGCCTCTGGCTTGTTTGTTCTACTTTTTGGTAAAGTGTCATAGGAATTTTGATAGGGATTGCATTGAATCTGTAGATTGCTTTCAGCAGTATAGACATTTTAATAATATTAATTTTTCTAATCCATGAGGAAAGAGTAACTTTGCATTTATTTATCTCCTCTTCCAATTGTTAATATCTTGCAGATTTTACTGTACAGATTTTTGTTGTTTTTAGTTGCTAAGTTGTGTCAGACACTTTTGGGACCCCATAGACTATAGCCTGCCAGGCTCTTCTGTCCATGGGATTTCCCAGGCAAAAATACTGGAATGGATTGCCATTTCCTTCTCCAGGGCATCTTCCCAACTCAGGGACTGAACCCACATTTTCTGCATCTCCTGCATTGGCAGATGGATTCTTTATCAGTGAGGCACCAGGCTTATTTAAATTTATTCCTAGATATTTTATTGTTTTGGGTACACTTTTTTTTTACACATTGGATACACTTTTTTCTACACATTGCATATACATTTTTGCACATTAAATACATGGTTTGTTAATGTTCTCTATCACTGATTGATTTGCAGATGTTGAAACATTTTTATAACCTGGGAATAAATCCCACTTGATCATAATATAGGATCCTATTATTATACGGCAAGGTATTATCTTCCCTGGTGGCTCAGAGGTTAAAGTGTCTGCCTCCAATGCAGGAGACCTGGGTTCGATCCCTGGGTTGGGAAGATCCCCTGGAGAAGGCAATGGCAACCCACTCCAGTATTCTTGCCTGGAGAATCCCATGAATGGAGATGCCTGGTAGGCTACAGTCCACGGAGTCGCAAAGAGTCAGACATGACTGAGCGACTTCAGTTAGTCAGTTACAGTTATGAAGGTATTACTGAATTCAGTTTGCTAATATTTTGTTGAGAATTTTTGCATCTATTTTTATCAGGTATATTGGCCTGCAGTATTCTTTTGCTGTCCTCTTCTGATTTTGGTGGCAAGGTAATGCTGGCCTTGTAAAATAAATTTGGAAGTGTTACCTTGTCCCCTGTTTTTTGAAAGACTATAAAAAGTATCGGTATTGTTTGAATGTTTGGTAGAATTCATCAGTAAAGGCATCTGGTCTTGAAATTTTGTTTGTCTCTGACTACTGATTCAATCTCTAGTAATGATTCAACTACTAGTAGTCCTAATATTGATTCTTACTAGTAATTAGTCTGTTCATATTGTCTGTTTCTTCATGACTCAGTTCTGGCAGATGGTATGCTTCTAGGAATTCATTCCTTTTTAATTATTATTATTTATTTTTTAATTGAAGGATAATTACTTTACAGAATTTTATTGTTTTCTGTCAAAGCGAAGCATGAATCAGCCATCAGCATTCATCTCTTTACGGTTGTCCAGTTTGTTGCCAAATAATTGTTCATTGTACTCTCATAATTCTTTGCATTTCTGTGAAATCAGTGGTAATATCTCCTCTTTTGTTTTTTATTTTATGTATTGGAGTTTTCTCTCTTTCTTGGGGAATCCAGCTAAAAATTTGTCAGTTTTATTTCTTCAAAAAAAAAAGAGTTCTTAGTTTCTTTTCCCCTTTTAGTCTCTATTTCTGCTATATTTACTTCCTTCTTTCTACTCAGTTCAGTTCAGTCGCTCAGTCGTGTCCGACTCTTTGCAACCCCATGAATCGCAGCACACCAGGCCTCCCTGTTCATTACCATCTCCCGGAGTTCACTCAGACTCACGTCCAT
>SJYT01029459.1:122272-148965 GCA_006410635.1 Cephalophus harveyi | reverse complement strand
TCCCAGCGTCAGAATCTTTTCCAATGAGTCAACTCTTCGCATGAGGTGGCCAAAGTACTGGAGTTTCAGCTTTAGCATCATTCCTTCCAAAGAAATCCCAGGGTTGATCTCCTTCAGAATAGACTGGTTGGATCTCCTTGCAGTCCAAGGGACTCTCAAGAGTCTTCTCCAACACCACAGTTATTTTGTCTTTTCTTCTTTTTCTAGTTCCTTGAGATGTACAGTTGAGTTGTTTGAGATCTTTCTTGTATCTTGATCTAGGCACTTATCGCTGTAACCTCTGTTCTTAGAACTGCTTTTTCTAAATCCTATATGTTTTAGTATGTTATATTTACATTTTTATCTCAAAGTATTTTTGAACTCTTTTAATTTGTCTGTACCTCTTGTTTGTTCAAAACCATGCTGTTTATATATTTGTGAATTTTCCAGTTTTTTATTGTAATTTATTTCCAATTTCATAATTGTAAGAAAAGATTCTTGACATGATTCCTGTCTTCTTAAATTCATAAAGGCTTGTTTTGTTCCCTGATATATCTATTCTAGAGAATAGTCCACGTGCCCTTGAGAAGAAGGTGCATTAAATGGAATATTCTATATATATCTGTTATGTCTATCTTGTCTAATGTGTCATTGAAAGCCAGTGTTTCCTTATTGATTTTCTGTCTGGATGATCTATCCATTTATAAAGCAGAGTATTAAAGTCCCTTAATATTATGGCAGAAACTGAAGAGGAACTAAAAAGCCTCTTGATGAAAGTGAAAGAGGAGAGTGAAAAAGTTGGTTTAAAGCTTGTTATATTTACATTTTTATCTCAAAGTATTTTTGAACTCTTTTAATTTGTCTGTACCTCTTGTTTGTTCAAAACCATGCTGTTTATATATTTGTGAATTTTCCAGTTTTTTATTGTAATTTATTTCCAATTTCATAATTGTAAGAAAAGATTCTTGACATGATTCCTGTCTTCTTAAATTCATAAAGGCTTGTTTTGTTCCCTGATATATCTATTCTAGAGAATAGTCCACGTGCCCTTGAGAAGAAGGTGCATTAAATGGAATATTCTATATATATCTGTTATGTCTATCTTGTCTAATGTGTCATTGAAAGCCAGTGTTTCCTTATTGATTTTCTGTCTGGATGATCTATCCATTTATAAAGCAGAGTATTAAAGTCCCTTAATATTATGGCAGAAACTGAAGAGGAACTAAAAAGCCTCTTGATGAAAGTGAAAGAGGAGAGTGAAAAAGTTGGTTTAAAGCTCAACATTCAGAAAACTAAGATCATGGCATCTGGTCCCATCACTTCATGGGAAATAGATGGAGAAACACTGGAAACAGTGGCTGACTTTATTTTGGGGGGCTCCAAAATCACAGCAGATGGTGACTGCAGCCATGAAATTAAAAGACACTTACTCCTTGGAAGAAAAGTTATGACCAACCTAGATAGCATATTCAAAAACAGAGACATTACTTTGCCAACTAAGGTTCATCTAGTCAAGGCTACGGTTTTTCCAATAGTCATATATGGATGTGAGTGTTGGGCTGTGAAGAAAGCTGAACACCGAAGAATTGATGCTTTTGAACTGTGGTGTTGGAGAAGACTCTTGAGAGTCCCTTGGACTGCAAGGAGTTCCAACCAGGCCATTCTGAAGAAGATCAGCCCTGGGATTTCTTTTGAAGGAATGATGCTAAAGCTGAAACTCCAGTACTTTGGCCACCTCATGCAAAGAGTTGACTCATTGGAAAAGACTCTGATGCTGGGAGGGATTGGGGGCAGGAGGAGAAGGGGATGACAGAGGATGAGATGGCTGAATGGCATCATGGACTCGATGGACATGAGTCTGAGTGAACTCTAGGAGTTGGTGATGGACAGGGAGGCCTGGCATACTGCAATTCATGGGGTTGCAAAGAGTCATACATGACTGAGCAACTGAACTGAACTGAATGTTATTGTATTACTGTCTATTTTCTCTTCAAGTCTGTTAATATTTGATTTATATATTAAAATGTCCTTTCATTGGGTGCATACTTAAATATCCTCTTTTTGGATTAAAAATGTTTCTTATCTTCCTCTAATTGCTGTAAATAATTTTATGGCTTGATAATATGCTCATGTTAGGTAAAAATATGCTTTATCAAAATCATATTCAAAAGGATTAGCAATATATCAAAATAATGTAGCAGATAGGAACTTAATTCAGTTTATGAGTTCAACTGAGAGTTCAACTGCCTCTCTTAAGTGTAGCCCTCATATGTGAAGAAAGTCTAGGAACATTGGTGTTTAATACTACAGAGTTTTATTTTTTCCTGTGATTGGTGAGCTTTTTATATTTGGAATATAATTGACCAAGATGTTTTATGGTGGTTGTTTGGGGAACTGTATATTTTTATTTTCTTTTGTTAATGGTAATAAAGAATCATATTTGAAAATTCAATTATTTGCATTACATAATTGAGTTTCATCACTTACTATAACACCTTTAGAGGATATACATCTCTCCATAATTCACTGTTAGGTCCAAATTTTGAAAATTAAATGATGAATGAGTATAGGATGTCTACTTGCCAAGTATATTCATAGAAAGTTTTGATACTTTTTTTTTCTGATTTATAAGTGTATGCTCACAGCAACATTTCTCAGGAGCCTGAGGAGAGGGACTCTGCTCTGGTCCCTGTTCTCCAGAAAACTACATGGTGAGATTGTTTAGGTGGTATTACCATTTGCTGTTCTTCTGATCTTGTCAGCACCTCTATGTGTCAGTAGCTCCAAACCGTGAAAGACAGACAAGATATAAAGAAGCTACTGACTCTATTCTCTTCACTGCCTTCTTTTGATATTGGATTTCTTTTGGCAAAAGTTTGTCTGGTTTTGCAGTGGCTTAACCTATGAAAGCAGATCCTTAGAGTCTATATTTCATTGGCTTCTTCCACTTCATAATCTGATTTTCTTGATTTTTCCAAAATAACTGGGAAATTTAACATTATGCTTTCAAAATAATTCTGAAAACGAACCTAAAAATTTTCTTTCATTCTTTCTCTTTTTTCCCTCATTCAATACTAATTAATAGGACTTTGAGTGTTGATTTCTATATCTATTTATTAATAATACTTATCTCTTTATTTTCCCGTTTCACTGTTTCATCTCTCTGCCTACTTTTGGTGGCAAAACATACTATTTCTTTCTATGAGAGAAGAATCTCAAATAAAATAAAATAAAATAAAAACCATATATTTGTATTTAGAAAACCCAAGTTTACTATTTGCAGTATAATTCTTAGTGTTTTCCCTACTTAGAGGGAGCAATACTATTACTATTACTCAGTGTTCATAAGATTCTCATATTGATATGGCACTACTCATGAGTATATCTACAATTTCATAGTGTTATTTATAATGATTAAACCTACCTTCTAGACTGACACTCATAAAGAGCTTAGTATAGAGATAATATTACAGTTGTTTTAAATTAAAAGATATGCATGTAAATTTAAAATATATAAAATCAAGAATGACTGTAAGCTATTCAAATAGAAGGTTGGCATAATTTTCTATCCAGGATATGAGAGATAACACTATTCTTAATTGATTGTGTGGATATCTAGAAGAATACAACTCCTATAATGAAATATTCTAAAATTTAAAATAATATATGATGACATGGGCTTTCCAGGTGGCATTAGTGGTAAAGAACCCACCTACCAGTGCAGGAGACATGAGAGACATGAGTTCACTTCCCGGGTCTGGAAGATCACCTGGAAAAGGCAGTATTCTTGTC
This sequence comes from Cephalophus harveyi, assembly GCA_006410635.1. NCBI lineage: Eukaryota > Metazoa > Chordata > Mammalia > Artiodactyla > Bovidae > Cephalophus > Cephalophus harveyi. Next base: position 145,194 of record SJYT01029459.1, on the reverse strand, counting down.
TGGAGAATTCAATGAACAGAGTAGCCTGGCAGGCTACAGTATATAGGGTTGCAGAGTTGGCCATGTCTGAAGCAACTTAGCAGGCAGACATGATGACATAACTTGCAGAATTGTTGTTTTCCCATTTCCCCTTTAAATTTAATAGTATATTAATTTGACAGTACATTTAATTTAAAGATTATATATTTGATCTTCATATCAAATGTTAAGAATTTTCAACTTTTTAAAGAATTGAAATAATTTTTTAAGAGGAGAAGAATATTTCTGATACTACCCATCACAATAGTAGAATTGAATAGGTCAATATGAACATTTTTCAGTCCACGGGGTTGCAAAGAGTCGGACACGACTGAGCGACTTCACTTTCAGTTTCTAATCAACAATGGAGCAAAGAGTGAGGGAAAATATCTATCTTTGTAGCTTAAACACAAGGAAGCAAGGAATTACTTGCTATTTTAGAAGTATAATATGTCAGTTAACAATATAGTCACACATAAATTTTTAAAAAATTTCTGGGAATTCCCTGGCCATCCAGTGCTTAGGATTTCACACTCCAGTACAAGTAGCATGAGTTCAGTCCCTGGACAGGGAGCTAACATCTTGCATGTTGAGCAGGATATGTCACAGTGAAGCCAGAAAAAAAGAAATGTTGAAAGTAGTTCTTCAGAGAGAAGGAAAGTGATATAGGTTAGAAACTCAGATCTACATAGCAAAGAGAGTTTGGGAAATGAATTGTTGAGAACTGAAGGTAAAATCATAAAAAATTTTTGCATTTCTTATAATTCAATTTAAGTATAATCTTAAATCTCCAGTTAAACTAGAACAGCAACTTATATCACTAAATTGGAATTTATGCCAATGAAGAGACTTTTTAGGCTAAATTAAAAAATAGAATATTAATATAATGCTTTGCCACTTATGAATAAATACCAAATTTTTTCAAGATTTTTCTTAGCACTTATTTTTCATCTACTAAAATATTATCAAGCTGTTTCATCCATCTTGTTCCTTGGCCTTGAGATCTATCTTTATTTACTGCCATGAGACTGGTTGGAATCGTCCATTTGGACAAGATACTCAGATTCTAATAACCAATGTCTATAGTGGCCTTTTTCTTAGACTTCCCCTCCAAAATTTCCTTAACTCAGAATTCCAATTTTCACAAAATTAGAAACACAAGAACACTGAGGCTTCTAGAATATTAGATAGCTTTTTAATTAATGTTGATTGGAGATTTGTGAGGCTGAGGCTGTATGTTGACCAATGAATTCAGGCACTTGACTAAACATTGATTCTATACCACTCACTTGCCATGTATAGCGACACTGGTTAGTGCATGGAGAGTTCCAAAAGGAAGATGCATATACCTGTAATGCCCTTATATTCTGACTATCAAGTAAACAAAATTTTCTAATGTCTCACGACTGTACCCAAGCCTTACTCTAAAGAACCTTGGCATCTGTTTATGATACTTCCCACTCAAAAGGTTTACACAGTCATTTTTTTATTCAATATGGTATCAAATATGATAATATTTGGTAACATATCAATTTAGAAATGTTTAATTAATAAAAGGCAATATAAGCCCAAATTGTGGATCATATCACTCTTATTTAAGAGTGATGTGATTTTATTCATAAAATGTGATGTGATCTAATTTTATTTATAAAATATTATGAATAGATATTAGAAGTCTATATTGTTGTGCAACTATGCCCCTTTAGGTTCCAAGTGAATTGCTACATCCTGATTTTAAAAGGTAACTCTCTTCTGGATCATGCCAAAACCTTTTCAAATATTTTCAAACAGAATTTGCAATAAAAAGAAAATCATTAAAAATACATTAATATGGTAAGAAGAAACTTGGGAAAAGGCCATTAGTGTCTGTTCAGTTCCTTAGGAAAGAAGATGAAAGAAAACTCTCATGTCAAGATATATCATGTTTACTCTAAAAATATGGAGGTAGCTTTTCATGTGAAATATGTTTCATATAATTAATTTCAGGTACTCTTGGGAAACAAAATGAGTCAACATAATTGCTATATGAATTTTCATGAACAAGTCTAATTGGAGTTTTTCATCATACCTTTGGAAATAATTACTTCCACAGAGAAAATTAAAATGATTGCTCATGAAATACAGTTCTATCTTGATAGAAAATTACTAAATCAAGATGCTGATTCAAGAATGGAAAGCATATGGACAAGTATATGTACAATAGTTTACTTAAACTTTAAAGTGTTGCTAAACTTAATTTCCTAAATTTACTGTTCATGAAATGTTCAAAAAATTCATGTATTTGAAACTTAAATAATGTAACATTATCAAGAGGAGCTAAAGTATAAGAAAAATGTAAATGTATGATAAGAATTCCAGTTGAGCTATTTCAAATCCTAAAAGATGATGCTGTGAAAGTGCTACACTCAATATGTCAGCAAATCTGGAAAACTCAGCAGTGGCCAAGGACTGGAAAAGGTCAGTTTTCATTCCAATCCCAAAAAACGGCAATGCCAAAGAATGTTCAAGCTTCTGCACTCATCTCACATGCTAGAAAAGTAATGCTCAAAATTCTCCAAGCCAGGTTTCAATAGTGTGTGAGCTGTGAACTTTCAGATGTTCAAGCTGGTTTTAGAAAAGGCAGAGGAACCAGAGATCAAATTGCCAACATCTGCTGAATCATTGAAAAAGCAAGAGAGTTCCAGAAAAACATCTACTTTTGATTTATTGACTATGCCAAAGCCTTTGACTGTGTGGATCACAACAAACTGTGGAAAATTCTGAAAGATATGGGAATACCAGAACAACTGAACTGTCTCCTGAGAAATCTGTATACAGGTCAAGAAGCAACAGCTAGAACTGGACATGAACAACAGACTAGTTCCGAATAGGGAAAGGAGTACGTCAAGGCTATATATTGTCACCCTGATTATTTAACTTATATGCAGAGTACATCATGTGAAATGCTGGTCTAGATGAAGCACAAGCTGGAATCAAGATTGCCAGCAGAAATATCAAAAACCTCAGATATGCAGATGACACCACCCTTATGGCAGAAAGTAAAGAAGAATTAAAGAGCCTCTTGATGAAAGTGAAAGAGGAAAGTGAAAAAGTTGACTTTAAAAAGCTATGAGCAACATAGACAGCATATTAAAAAGCAGAGACATTACTTTACCAACAAAAGTCCATCTAGCCAAAGCTATGGTTTTTCCAGTAGTCATGTATGGATGTGAGAGTTGGACTATAAAGAAAGCTGAGCACCAAAGAATTGATGCTTTTGAACTGTGGTGTTGGAGAAGACTTTTGAGAGTCCCTTGGACTGCAAGAAGATCCAACCAGTTAATCCTAAAGGAAATCAATACTGAATGTTCACTGGAAGGACTGTTGCTGAAGCTGAAACTCCAGTACTTTGGGCACCTGATGCGAAGCACTGACGCAGTAGAAAAGACCCTGATGCTGTGAAAGATTGAAGACGGGAGAAAAAGGGGATGACAGAGGATGAGATGGTTTGATTGCATCACCAGCACTATGGAGATAAGTTTGAGTAGGCTTAAGGAGTTGGCGATAGACAGGGAAGCCTGGTGTGCTGCTGTCCATGAGATTGCAAAGAGTCAGACACAACTGAGTGACTGAACTGAACTGAAGTGATGATAAGAACTGATTTTCCACTTATTAAGATCAATTGATTTTTGAGGCATTTAAATAAAATTTAAATGTCATATTTAAGATGTATTAATTATAAAATTATTGCTGACTGTTGTACATTTAAGTAAGTTAAAATAAGAAAAAGCATTTAAGAACATCAATTTGAGAATCTTTCGCTATTCATTTGTATTCCACATTTAAATGTAATTCTCCAAATCTATTGCTTATACATGTCATATTAGTCATCAACTTGCTGTTAACTGTAGACTTGGTATATGTATAATTTAATATAAAGATTATAAAATACTAAAATACTGTCCCTGTATAAGTTAAATTTGAGTCAAATAATTGTAATAACACAAATAAAAAGTCATTCTTAACATTTTGAAGTGTTAGTTGCTCAGTCATGTCCAACTCTTCACAATCCCATGGAGTGTAGCCAACCATGCTCTGTCAGTAGGATTTTTCAGGCAAAAATACTGGAGTGGGTTGCCATTTCCTTCTCCAATGGATCTTAACATTTTAGGGCAGAATAAAATTGAGGGATTTTAACATTGTAGGGCAGAATAAATTGACAGTGTTAAAAAAACTTTGATAGCAAATAGAGTTATAACCTCAGATATGGACGTGACACCACCCTTATGGCAGAAAGTGAAGAAAAACTAAAAAGCCTCTTGATGAAAGTGAAAGAGGAGAGTGAAAAAGTTGGCTTAAAGCTCAACATTCAGAAAACTAAGATCATGGCATCTGGTCCCATCACTTCGTGGGAAATAGATGGGGAAACAATAGAAACAGTGACAGACTTTATTTTTCTGGGCTCCAAAATCACTGCACATGGTGACTGCAGCCATGAAATTAAAAGATGCTTGCTTCTTGGAAGGAAAGTTATGACCAATCTAAACAGCATATTAAAAAGCAGAGACATTACTTTGTCAACAAAGTTCCATCTAGTCAAGGCTATGGTTTTTCCAGTGGTCATGTATGGATGTGAGAGTTGGACTATAAAGAAAGCTGAGCACTAAAGAATTGATGCTTTTGAACTGTGGTGTTGGAGAAGACTTCTGAGAGTCCCATGGACTGCAAGTAGATCCAACCAGTCCATCCTAAAGAAGATCAGTCCTGGGTGTTCATTGGAAGGACTGATGCTAAAGCTGAAACTCCAAGACTTGGTCTACCTGATGTGAAGAGCTGACTCATTGTTAAAGACCCTGATGCTCAGAGGGATTGGGGGCAGAAGGAGAAAGGAATGACAGAGGATGAGATGGTTGGACGGCATCACTGACACAAAGGACATGGGTTTGGGTAGACTCCAGGAGCTGGTGATGGACAGCGAGGCCTGGCATGCTGCAGTTCATGGGGTCGCAAAGAGTCAGACACAGCTGAGTAACTGAACTGAACTGAAGTGAACAGTATAATGGAGCAGAATTAACAAGTTTCTTATTTTCCCTGTCAAAGTAGGGCAAGGATTGGGCTAGGTACTGAGACATGTAAATATGATAGTCTTTGAGTTAAAATCCTCCAAATAGTGGGAACTTCATGTATTCATTTCTCAACTGACTTTTGTCTTAACATTTTTATGTTGGACAATCAAGCTGTAGTTATACTTCCTCATACAAAAGTTCAAGAAATACTAAATATAAATGCTGTAATATGACAAATATATTAAAATAGTGGGTAAGGTATTTTATTTTGTCTTTTTTTTGGTAGCAAATAAACATAGAAAACATAAACAACCCAAGTATACCTAATGCAAAACAAAGAACAAGAAATAAAGCCACATTTCTACAGGAAATATAAGAAATTTAAAATATCAGGGTGATTAAAAGTTGCTGAGTTTAGTTATAACCAGTTTGTGAAGAGTATTGACTGAGCTGTTAGTGATTTTGTATATTTACTATGGTGAGTAAAATTCAAAAACAGGTGGATAATTAGCATGAATAGAGTTGATTTTTTTTCTAAAAAAGTAAAGAGGATGGATAGAAGTAGAGAATAGAGTGCTGAAAGAGAAACAATTTATAAGCCTGGTGTAATGAAATAATGGAGGTCTGAGTAAAAAGAAAAATGCAGATGAGGATATAGCCAGTTTCTGGAGACATTTCTGCTTAATCTTTCTACTAAACAGGGTAAAGACTTTGTTTACAATATCTTTCGAAAGTATCAGACATTGGTAATTCCCTGAATTTGTGTATTTTTTTGTCTGCAGTAAAGTATGTTTGAGATAAAGCGACCTTGCAGGTCAGTATTGCAATAGTATGTAGTATAGCAGTCGATTGGTTTACACAGGGAGAATTACTCCTGTAATAGGAAACGGGAGGCGAGGAAAGTAACACAGAGAAAATAGAAAATTTTCTAATTCCAAACCAGTGTAACCAGTTTGCATATGAATTTTTAAAAGAATAACCCCAATATCTTTTTTCACCTGCTCCTTAATGAGTAATACCTTGAATATTTTGTACCCTCTAAGAGAAGAGTGAAAAAGGTGGCTTAAAACTCAACATTCAGAAAATGAAGATCTTGGCATCCAGTTCTATCACTTCATGGCAAAACAGATGGGGAAACAATGGAAACAGGGAGAGGTTTTATTTTCGGGGAGGCTCCAAAATCACTGCAGATGGTGACTTCAGTCATGAAATTAAAGACAGGCTTGCTCCTTGGAAGAAAAGCTATGTCCAACCTAGACATCATATTAAAAAACAGATATTACTTGGCCGACAAAGGTCCATCTAGTCAAGGCTGTGGTTTTTCCAGTAGTCATGTATGGATGTGAGAGTTGGACTATGAAGAAAGCTGAGCGCTGAAGAATTGATGCCTTGGATCGGTGGTGCTGGAGAAGACTCTTGAGAGTCCCTTAGACAGCAAGGAGATCAAATCAGCCCGTCTTAAAGGAAATCAGTCCTGATTGTTCACTAGAAGGATTGATGCTGAAGCTGCAACTTCAGTACTTTGGCCACCTAATAAGAACTGGCTCATCAGAAAAGACCCTGATGCTGGGAAAGATTGAAGTCAGGAAGAGAAGGGGACGACAAAGGCTGAGATTGTTGGATAGCATCACTGACTGGATGGACATGAGTCTGAGCAAGTGCTGGAAACTGGTGATGGGCTGGGAACCCTGGCGTGCTGCAGTCCGTGGGGTCACAAAGAGTCGGACGTTACTGAGTGGCTTAATTGAACTAAGTAGGGAAACTACTAATTTAATAAATCTCCTGCAAATAGTTTACTTGAGTTTTCTAAATATATTAATCTAGTGCTCTAATATTTCCATCACCTGAAAAAGGCCCCATTCCCACACCTTCCTAGACAAACACTAATCTTCTATCTCTAAAATTTGCATTTTCTGGAAAATTCATAAAATAGAACTATACAATATGTAATTTTTGTGTTTGACTTTTTTACTTAGCATAATGTTTCTGCAATTATCTGTTTTGTAGCATGCATTAGTACTTTATAATTTTAAATTGCTGAACAGTATTTTTTGCATGGATATACCACATTTTATTAATCCACTTATGGACATTTCAGTTCATATTTTTTGAAATGATGAGTAGTTCTGCCATGTGTTGCATATCTGTGCCTTTCTGTGGGCATATGCTTCCCCTTGGCTGGATTCCTAACAGTGAAATTGATGTGTCATATTTTAAGTTTATAGTTAACTTTTTCAGAAACTATAAAACTGTTTTTCAAAGTGGCTGCATCATCTTACATTTCCAAGAGCAACGTATGAGGGCTTCAGTTTCTCCAAACCCTCAAAACACTTTTTATCTCTTTTTGATTATACACATCCAAGTGGTTATACAGTGGTATGGTACTGAAGATATTTATTTAAAGCTGGTGATGGTGTGATGGCTTTGTTATTCATGAATTTATGTTGAATTTTGTATGCTGCTTTCTATATCTAGTGTAATATGTTTTTCCTTTCTGATCTGTGAATGTTCTGAATGTATATCTAAATATTAATATATCTTACATTTCTGGACTAAACAATGTTGCCAAAAGTGTCTGAGCACTGTCAGAATGGTTGACATATATTTTCCTTAGTAATTTTCCTTTTTTTTTTATACTTTGGGTTGTAATTTTCTTCTGTATACTAACACAATCAATCATTTTTAATCAAGGTTATACCATAGTATGAACAGTAATGAGTCAATTTACTTTTCTGTGTCATCTTGAAATGATTTTATGTAGAGTTTCTTTAATTAGGTTGTTGTCTAATTTACTGACATTTCCAAATGCATTTATATAAAATTGTAATAGTCTATTGCTATCTTTATTACTAACTCTTGTTGCCACTCCCATTCTAATCCCTTATATTACCAGGACCTTAGAAAAACGTGTTTCCTAAGATCCCTTCATTTTATACATATTGTTATTGTCCAGTATTTTAATTACAACTTGTTTTATTTTCCACCCAAATTATTCATTATTTATGTTATTATTTATGCTGTCAATCAGTGATAAATTTTTGATTGCCAAATCCTTTGGTCAAATTTCCTTCTTGAATCTCTGATCCTGGTTTCATTTTCTTTCTTTCTAAAAAATTTTCTTTAGGGTTTTTTGTTATTTTGGGGAACTTATTATCTGTCAGTGGAAAGTTTTGTGGGTTTATTATTTGTTTATTGGCCTATAACTTCATTGTGAATCATTACTTATTTGCTTATTTTCTTTTCGGTTATATGATATGCTGAATTCCTTGGGGCATAATATAAAATCAATATTTTTAATGCAAATGTTTTTTAGGAAGCACCAGGGAAGAGAGGGAAGTTGTGTCAAGCAAAGTGATTTATTAGGTTGAACTACAGTTTCAAATGTGGCTGCCATTGAACCCATGGAGCTCCGAAGTTGTAGGATGGCCCTTCACTGTTACTCTGAGTTGAAATAAGGCAGCTGAGCCTCCTTTTTCCTTATGCATCAGTCTTTGGACCCCAGCTGCTTCAAGGAAGGGCTGCTGATTTGAGTGGATGGAGGCAGCTCTCCACACTGAGGGTAATTCCTGAGGAAGGCTGATAATTGCAGTATATCTGCTGAGAACATTTACAGTGAGGGAAGTTAAAAATCATCCATTTGTAAAGTGTGATCTAGATAGAATATGAGTGTGCCCCTATTGGTTCAAAAAAACCAATAGTATTGGGAATTTCCTGGTGGTCCAGTGGTTAGGACTCCATGCGTCCACTGCATGGACCATGGGTTCCATACCTGGTCAGGGAACTAAGGTCCTGCATGCCTTGTGGCCAAAGAGTAAATAAATAATCAAGAGTGTTTTCTCAAGTCTTTTAAGCTTTTTTTTTTTTCCTGGTGTGAACTATGAACCTGTCATAATTTAAAGTAGCCTTTCTTTTCTATCAGGTTTCCCTGGTGGCTCAAATAGTAAAGAAATTGACAGCAATGCAGGAGACCCGGGTTCGATCCCTGGGTCCGAAGATCCCCTGCAGTAAGAAATGTCAACCCACTCCAATATTCTTGCCTAGAGAATTCCATGGGCAGACAAACCTGGTGGGCTGCAGTCCATGGAATCACAAAGAGTCAGACACAACTGAGTGACTAATACTTCTTTTCTGTTAATAGTTGTTTTGGTTGTTTTTCAGTTATGTTTGGTTCCTTCCTTCTTTCTGCTTCTTTATAATTCTATTTGGTATTAATGTTAATTCCTGAAGCAGAGGAAAAATGCTTTTAGTTAACTTTTTTAAAAAATTCTCAAACATTACCTCTTATTCCAGCATCTACTGTCATCTTCTGATAATTCTATAGGATATATATTGAATTTACTAATTTTATCTCTGGACATATTAAACTGTCTTTGATACTTTCAGTACTTTTTTCTCTATGCCCTCTTTGTTAAGATTAATTCATATATCTTGCAGTTATCTAGCATTTCCTTCAGCAAAATTTAAATTCTAATTTATCCATGCAACTAAACTTTTGTTCCAATCTTTATTATTTCCCCAAATTAAGTTTTTATAGAAATCTTTCTACTATTTTAATAGAATCTTCTTTTCTAATGTTTAAATTTTAATCATGTTGTAGTTATATCTTAATGTACTATAGGTGAGTTTCAGGGTCCAAATCCACAGATTGTTTTTCTGGTGATTCTCACTTAGGTTGAATTGAAGTGAAAGTGAAAGTTGCTCAGTCATGTCTGATTCTGTGCAACCCCATGGACTATAAAGTCTATGGAATTCTCCAGGCCAGAATACTGTGGTAAGTAGCCTTTCCCTTCTCCAGGGGATCTTCCCAACCCAGGGATCGAACCCAGGTCTCCTGCATTGCAGGCAAATTCTTTACCAACTGAGCCAAAGGGAAGATTGACTTATTTCTTTATAAAATTTATAAATTTGGTGAGGTCAGTATTATGCTTGGAAGCCCAAGTTGCATAGTGATAAAGAATCCACCTGCCAATGCAGGAGACACAAGAGACGTCAGTTAGATCCCTGAGTCAGAAAGACCCCCTGGAGGAGGGCATGGCAACCCACTCCAGTAATCTTGCCTGGAAAATCCCATGGACAGAGGAGCCTGGTGGTCTTCAATCCAGGAGTTGGACACATCCAAAGAGTTGGACACAGCTGAGCAGTTTGTCTCGGACTTAAGGTAGTTCACTCCGTAAATTTTTGTTTCTTGTTTGAGCTACTTCAGTGTTCTTAATACCCAGAAAGCAATGTTAATTTCCATGGCTTGTATATTCCTGGGTCATTCAGGAATTATGAACTCAAGTTCTTTTAAAAATGAGCCTATGATTATGAATTTCAGTGTAGAATCTTATAACTCCAGAGCTCAAGCCAAACCATAGACACATCCTTATTCCTTCCTCTGAAAACATGGGAGATTTGTTCCAGATCCCTGAGTTATGGCTCTTTATGTCTGTTTTGGTGTATGTAATGGGGATGGGAGTGGTGTCTAGGCCTCAGTTCTCCAGGTAAAGTCCTGCGCAAAGTGTTTCACATCCTACTGACCCCCAAAAATATAAGTTCCTTGATTCTGAAGATAGGTAAGATCCCCTCAAGACAGCTACAGTGGTCATTTCCCTCTTGGTCTAGTTTTCAGCTTCTCTTCAATGTAGTTTCTTGAAAATATTTTCACATTTAGTCAGTTGTTTTAACTGTTTTATTGCAAGTAGTTTTTTTTTTTTTCTTTTTAATCTAGTTTGTTATTTATAGTTCTGGAAATAGAAAAATAGAAGTCCAGATATTTCACAAGCGACAGGACTTAAAGCTCTGGAGGTCATGAGATATTGGACACTTTGATTTTCATTTAAGGAGTCATTTAACATTTTCCCTCTAAAGCTATTTCCATTAGAAATCTTAAAATATTTCATTAGTTTTTGCAAAAATAACTTTTCAGAAACTATATTGAGCAATTAGTCAAAAGGTAATATACTTAACTACTAAGAATCACACCTTTGCAGTTTTATTAAAGGAATGGTTGCATGCTACCAATAATTTAAGTGAAACAAAAAATACCATTGCAGGTAGTTGAGTATATAGATTTTATTTTTTCACTGTTATTTTGTGTTAGCTTTCTGGAACAACCGCATTCTAAAATTGGTTATTCCAGGCCATGTATATCACATTAAAGCACTACATCACTATAATTGCTGGTGTAAAAGCTCTAAATTTCCTATAATAATTGACATTATGCTTGTGAAGAGGTGTGTGTGTGAGTGTGTGTGATTGTGTGTATGTCTTTTCCATGAGGCTGGAAAGAAGCTTTGAGACTTTTTGTATTCTGAGAATCAAAGACAGAAATTGATTACATTGATAGCAGGAGGAAAATAAGAGAAAAGGAAAATGAAAAGAAGATTGAAATAATTTGGATACTGTCAGAGAGAAACTGTACTGGATTGATTACATAAATAAGGAAGACTTTTATCAACATTACTATAATAGAAGGAGACAGATTGAATACAACTTTGTTGAGACAAAGGTCAGGATAGTTTTTTAGCACTAGATGGACAGGTGAAAGGTTACTGGAGGACACTGGGGAAGAGGCTGTTGAATGGGATTAAGCTTACTGCTTGTTAATGTTTGCATATTGACCCTTCCTCGAGCCTGGGAGGGGTACTGTCTGTCTTTTTTTTTTTTTTAATTTTTATTGGAGTATAGATGATTTACAATGTTGTGTTAGTTTCAGGTGTACAACAAAATGAATACATAAATATACATTTATGTAATATATATATCCATTCTTTTTCAGATTTTTCCCTTATAAGTTATTACAGAAAATCAATTAGAGTTCCTTGTTCTGTATAGTAGGTCCTTACTAGTTCCTTACTAGTTATCTGTTTTATGTATAGTAGTGTTTATATGTTAATCAGTCTTCAGGTTTATCTCTTCCCCTACATTTCAAGTTTGGTAAAAATAAATTTGATTTGAGATCTGTGAGTGTGTTTCTGTTTGTACATAAGTTCACTTGTATTATTTCTTATTAGATTCCACTTGATAATTGTATTTCAAGGGACAGCTCACTTTCTGGAGAAAAACAGCTGTGGATTGAAAAACTGATGAGAGACTGGGAGAAAAACTTATGTTTCAAAGGGAAAATGAAAGAATTTACAGTTTTAAGTCCTATAACATTAGTGTTCTAAGAAAAGGCAAGTCAGTGGCCTAGAGACAGAAAGATAAAGTTTAGTTCTAAGCTTGCTTATACCTTGTTGAATGCTGTGCACAGCACTAGAAGTGAGGGGTAATAGGATTATCCTGGGAATTCAGAGTTCCCAGCACCTTGCTGAAAATTGAGTGTGACTGCTCAAGTTCTTGTGATAGTCTGCATTCTTCTCTGGAAAGCACACACTAGGACTTTCGTGGGGCCACTCCTCAACCGCAGCAGTAAGGAGCAGCATCAGGAAACAGCTGGACTGTGTTATTTGTACTCGCTCACTACTTAGTAGGGCTTCCCAGATAGCTTAGTTGGTAAAGAAATTGCCTGCAATTCAAGTGACCCTGGTTCAGTTCCTGGGTCAGGAAGAGCTGCTGGAGAAGGAATAGGCTACCCACTCCAGTATTCCTGGGCTTCCCTCATGGCTCAGCTGGTAAAGAATCTGCCTGCAATGTGGGAGCCCTGGGTCCTATTCCTGGGTAGGGAAGATCCCCTGGAGAAGGGAATGGTTACCCACTCCAGTATTCTGGCCTGGAGAATTCACAGTCCATGGGGTTGCAAAGAGTCAGACATGACTGAATGACTTTCACTTTCACTACTTTATATTTTAAGTACCCAACAACTTCAAATGATTGGAGGAGAAAATACAGAATTCCAAGAGAGAATTATTTGGCTCCTTATCTGAAAAGAAATGATAAAAACTGCTTGGAGAGGGAAATAGAAATGAGATCTGATATTTATACCTAATTACGGTGAGGAGATCCAACCAGTCCATTCTAAAGGAGATCAGTCTTGGGTGTTCATTTTGAAGGACTGATGTTGAAGCTGAAACTCCAATACTTTGGCCACCTGATGCGAAGAGCTGACTCATTGGAAAAGACCCTTATGATAGGAAAGATTGAGGGCAGGAGGAGAAGGGGAAGACAGAGGATGAGATGGTTGCATGGCATCAATGACTCAATGGACATGGGTTTGGGTGAACTCCAGGAGTTGGTGATGGACAGAGAGGCCTGGCGTGCTGTGGTTCATGGGGTCACAAAGAGTCGGACATGACTGAGCGACTGAACTGAACTAAACAGTGCCCGTGGTTTTGCTGTTTGTTTTCATATTCATTTTCCAAGTTATCCCCCCGAATTGTCAATGTTCAAATTCTTTATATATACAGAAGTTCTTAAGGATGACTTAATCTAACTTAGTATTTAAAGGGAAATAGTTATTGTTGCATTACCTAAGTCAAATTTATTTTTTAGTTTTAAAGGAAAACACTTTTATTAAATATTTCAGAGCAGATGACATGGAAAGTGTTTTAGTTCCATAGATTGATTAAGAAAGTGAAATTGATGTGACATCATGAGAAAAAGTTCTGTTTTGCCACAGACCTATCCTTTGGAGAATGCGTCATTAATTTCTATATTACATCAAGAGTTACTCAAGAATGGAAGATTTCATAGAACTAGGAAGAATATGAATTATACCTCACAGGTGTATAAACTGTAAAATTCAAAGATCAGTGTCCCAGGTGTGCATTTATTTTTCTACTTATTTTTTATTGTTAGGAATATATGTTTCATGACTATAGTTTTAGAGTAACACTACATTGAAAGTAAAGTAAAAAAGTGAAAATGTTAATGGCTCAGTTGTGTCTGACTCTGCGATCCCATGGACTGTAGCCAACTAAGTTCCTCTGTCCATGGAATTCTCCAGGCAAGAATACTGGAATGGGTAGCCATTCTCTTCTCCGAGGGATCTTCCTGACCCAAGGATCGAAACCTGGGTCTCCTACATTGCAGGCAGATCCTTTACTGTGTCTGTGCCTCTAGGGCAGCACTATGTTAATCATGATATCAAAAGAAGAGATTATGTTTAAAATTCTGTATTATACAGGAAAACTGACAGTGATAAAAACACAGTTTCACAACTGTTATCTAATTGAGAAGAAATATAACATTTACAAGTAAATTATGCATTATTTTTTTTTGTTTTTCTACATGAATTAGACCTGAAGAAATCCACAATACTATGTGAATTAGACCTGAAGAAATCCACAATATCAAATAATTGTTTTAAATTATTATCAAAGGATTTTTAGAACCAATTAACTGGATAGACATTCTAAAAATTCATTCAGGTACATAAAAAATGTTGAGATCACAACGGTAGAAACATCCTTAGCTTTACCAGTTGCAAACTTTGGTGAAAAAAAGTCACACATTTTCTCAAAAGACTAAATTAAAATATATGGAAAATTAATTCTCAGAGTGACTTAGCAGCAGCAACAGCAGGGTATGAGAAAGAAAGAATAAAGTAAACATGTATTACAGTTAGGTTGGTATGACAAATATCATGGATTATAAGAAATTATACCATAAAAATACACCAGCACTAAGAGGGGTAATTACTTTCTTCCTCATCACTGCTGGGACAAGTTATACTTTTTCACCTCTTCCCTCACTGAGCACCCCGTTTCAGTTTTGCTGTTATTTTTCAATTCAGGGCCTCTGAATATTTAAGTGACTCAAGACAGTCCTCAGGATTTCTCTGTTCTCAATGTGATTTCTTGAGTTTCCATATTCTAAACACTCTCAAGTTGCTAATGACTCTCACATTTGTACTTCCAGCACTTATGTCTCACCAGATTTTATTTTGATCCACTGCCCATAAAACATCAACTATCTAATAGGAGCCACATCTAAAAGACTTTTAATTATCCTCCACAAACTCTCTTCTCCCCTGTCATTGCTGATCTCAGTAAGAAATCTAATCCACTATTTATTCCATCACTCCAAAATGCTTAGAGTAATACTTAACTGATCTCTCTTCCCCTCTCTCTCTCAGTCACACACTTTCATCATTTGTTGACAAAGCTAAAAAATTAATCCCCATTACTCCTATAGGATTTTACTCTGGCTACTTGTCTCCTGTCATTTTCTACACTGTTTTCTTCACTCATTCTCTTTCAGTCTAATCAACATCTTTATTGTCCTTCTAACTTACCAACAAACAGAAGTTTAGAGATGTTCCACTTTTTGTTTTCTGGGATATAATTCTTTCAGATATTTTACAGTATGACTTCTTATGTTATTCGAGTCTCTGATCTGTTAGGCAACTCCTTAGAGATCCCTTCTCTGCCTTTCCTATCCAAAATAATCCTCCTATCATGATTTTTTTTAATTTAATGTTATAAATCACTTATTTAATGTTGCTCATGTAAGTGCTATGAATCTGTGATAGCTCTCCTGCATTTTATTTTATCTTTGGTTTTTCTGTCTGTTGGTTTCGCTTCTATTTCTCCTTTAGAATGCAAGCTCTGAGAGCCGGAACTTACTACAGTGTTCTCAGTTGCCAGAATTGTGTCTGGTGAACTTAGCTGTGCTGTTAATGTTTGTTGAATGAATAAGTGAATGAATAGTAGCAGAGAGAATGGTATAATATGAAAAAGAAATTTACTTATGGATGTATAAAACCGAATACTCTCCTGTGATTTGTGCATGCATGCTAAGTCGCTTCAGTCGTGTCCCACTCTGTGCAACCTTATGGATTGCAGCCCACCAGGTTCTCTGTCCATGGGGTTCTCTAGGCAAGAATATTGTAGTGGGTTGCCGTGCCCTCCTCCCGGGGAATTTCCCTACCTAGGGTCCATCTCTTTGTGTCTCCTGAATTGCCTGGTGGGTATTTTACCACTAGCGCCACCTGGGGTGTCCTGTAATTGACTGTAGGTGAAGATGTATCATCATAAAGAAGGACTTCTAGACGTATTCTTTCCGTATAGATTGAGACTTATTTCACACTTTGCATTTAAATGGGCCTATAACCAATTATTCATTGTTTACCTACCATTCTCTTTTGCTTGCTGATTTGTAAACATTCCTTATGTATGAAGAATATAACTTTTTACTAATTGCATATATTATAAATACATTTATCATTTTGTCCTTTGCATTTAATTTTTATATAAATTTTATATATAAAAATGCAATATAGTCAGAATGCATTTTTTTTTCCTTTAATGGCCTATGCTTTTTTATGACTAGTTTAGAAAACTTCTCCCAACTCAAAAGTTACTATATTTTTTTAACCTCCATATTTTTTTCTTCTTGTAATTTTTTTGGTTACTTATGCTAAAGCTTTGACACATTTGGTTTTATTTTTAGTATAAGGAATGAAACAGGGCTTCTTGTTTTTCCTATCTACCCACTTTTTCCCCACATAATTTCCTCCCAATTCTTTTTCTTAATTTCATTTTTGTTTCTGGATTCTTGACCCTGGAATCACTTCTATTACGTTTCCCTGGTGGTTCAGACAGTAAAGCATCTGCCTGCAATGCGGGAGACCCGAGTTCGATCCCTGGGTCAGGAAGATCCCCTGGAGAAGGAAATGGCAATCCACTCCAGCACTCTTGCCTGGAAAATCCCATGGACGGAGGAGCCTGATAGGCTATAGTCCATGGAGTTGCAAAGAGTTAGACACAATTGATCGACTTCATTTCACTATTGTATTAGAAACAAGAATAGTAACATTTTGGAGTGTTTTTTATAAAAGGTAGAATTTGAAGTGGGTTATCAGAATTCACTTTATGATGCAAAGAAAAATTGGGAAAATTGTCAAATATTGTACTTACAGCCTTCACCCTAAAAATTTAGTCTAACATGAAATATTTACAGGTAGAATGAAAGAAGACATGTTGCAATGCCTTTACCAGTAGAGCTTATTGTTTTGTGTTGTCTTCTGAAATGTCTGAGGGAAAATATTTACATATTACTATACAAAAAATTACATTTTTGGTTCAGTGGGGTTTGGAACTCTTTCCTCTAGATTTGGTTCCAAATCTACAATCAAACTGGTGAATAATCAGTTTTCTAAATTTCTCCCTTCCTTGTTTCTCCATAGGTATTCACCTGAGGATTCTTTAGTAGATTTGAGCTTTGTGTCAGTTATAAAAGTATGAGAAATGCTATTAAAGGGTAGGAGACAATCCATTCAGCTCTGCAAACTGGATTGCATATAAGATCACTGAAAACAACCTCCCTAAGTGACCTCATTTTGGGTGGTTTGTCTTGTTTTTATAAAAGAATGTACTTGAAAGAAAAGGAAGCCCGAATCTCAGGAGATAATGAGATAGAACCAAGTGAAGATCTTTGGAGTGAAAGGAGTTGGTTATCATGAAAAAAGAATGATGTTCTGACAGGAATATAGAGGAATATAGTAGAATATTTATTGGAAAAACCCAGCCAGTGTTATACATTTTATACTGAAATGTATTCTTTTCTTTTTAATAGGAACAGAAACGTCTTTAGGTCTTCATAGCATATAAACATACATATTAAAACATTGCATTTCATGAACTTCAATGGCAAAGTTGTTTCTATAAAAATGTATTTGCTCACACATTATTTCACTGTGGAGCAGTGCCTTCCTGTGCCTATGGGGTGCTGCCTTGAAAATATCCTTATCCTTACTAATTTAGACTATTAAAAATGATAAACAATTGTCAATGCTTAGACATTTCACCATATCTATTTCCTTGCTGATTCCTTAATTTCTCCCAGTTTTATTAAGGAGAATTATTTTATTATTTTTGCTTTTATTATCCCAGCTTTTTGTTTGTTTGAGGTGGGCCAGTAGTGCCTCGGAGAAGGCAATGGCACCCCACTCCAGTACTCTTGCCTGGAAAATCCCATGGACGGAGGAGCCTGGTAGGCTGCAGTTCATGGGGTCGCTGAGAGTTGGACACGAATCAGTGACTTCACTTTCACTTTTCACTTTCATGCACTGGAGAAGGAAATGGCAACCCAGTCCAGTGTTCTTGCCTGGAGAATCCCAGGGATGGCAGAGCCCGGTGGGCTGCCATCTATGGGGTCACACAGAGTCGGACACGCCTGAAGCGACTTAGCAGTAGCAGCAGCAGCGCAGTGGTGCCTATGTGAGGTTTCTATTTGTAAGAATTTTTTGTGTGGGTATCCAGTCTCTACCACGATCATCAGATCTAGTCAAAAAGACAGAAAGTTGAAAATATTAGTCAATGCAAATAGCGCCATCTTTGGGAATATGGCCACAACCAGGGGTGTTAGTGGAAGGAAATCTGGAGGCCCTTTGTCCTGTGGGCCTCAGTTCTTGAAGAAACTGATCACTGAAAGAACAGATCACTAAAATTAGACAGACTGAGTGACTGATACACATAAAGAAAAAAATAGGGAGAACACCTCTAGAGAGAGGTGGGCCATGCCCAGAGAAGGCAAATGGCCCTGGAGGGCGGGTACAGAGTTTTTAAGGCAGGGTCATTTGCATAATCCAGGGGGTCATTGATTGACAGCTGTAGGTTATATAACACCATGCTCTATCTCACGTGTCCTTCTCATAATTCTGTTATAATTAGATGTATTCATGGAATATTTATGAACAGTTGAGTCCAATGGCTGCCAAAGATTACCTGTACAAGATAGTGTAAAGTGTCCCCTGGAGAAGTGATAGGCTCCCTACTCCACTATTCATGGGCTTCCCTGTTGGCTCAGACTGTTAAGAATCTGCCTGTAATGTGTGATACTTGGGTTCAGTCCCTGAGTTGGGAAGATCTCCTGGAGGAGAGCGTGGCAACCCACTCCAGTACTCCAGCCTGGAGAATCCCCATGAACAAAGGAGCCTGGTGGGCTGCAGACCATGGGGTCACAAAGAGTCAGACACAACTGAGTGACTCAGCACAGCACAGTGTAAGGTGTGCACACGTTCTGGAGGAGGGAAAGTCCAACCACTTGTCCGGTGGGGAGTTTTTATCGTCCCCCTGATTATTTTTAGAGTACTGGTGGAAGTATTAGGAGCAGGCCTGGTAAATTGCTTGGTGGGATTAGGCAGCTATTGGACGGTTAGCTGTAGGGGTCACCTCTCATTGCTCTCAGCTAACTTCCTGCCTTTCAGAGGGATCTTCAAGGACCAAGGAGCTGAGACTTGTCTCCTTGTGAATAAGAAAACTGAGGCCCAGAGGCAAAAACTGACTTGTTCAAAGTCACAGAGCCAGTTCATATCAGAACCAAGACCAGAGCACATGGTCCTTAACCCTTACAATATGCTTAAAAGAAAAAGACATCCAAGTTATCTTCTAGCCCAACTACTCTGGTCCTATAACACAACTTCTCCTTTTCTCCTTCTGTTAGAACAGACCTCAGTTGATCATACAAATCACCAGTGACCTGCTGCTCTTTGACCAAACATGCCAGGTCTCCCTCTGTACCTGTCATCTGCACCTGACATTGTGGCTCACCTTGTCTGTGGAGCATGAACCCCTCCTCCCTATTTTCCCCACATTTCATTCTATCTCCCTTATAAAAAGGAAAAAAAAAAAGTAACATATTTATAGTTATATATAGTAAGGAGGTCTCAGACCTTACCTGCCTCCTGAGAAATCTATATGCAGGTCAAGAAGCAGCAGTTAGAACCAGACATGGAACAACAGACTGGTTCCAAATCAGGAAAGAAGTACATCAAGGCTGTATATTGTCACCCTGCTTATTTAACTTATATGCAGAGTACATCATACAAAACGCCAGGCTGGATGAAGCACAAGCTGGAATCAAGATTGCCTCGAGAAATATCTATAACCTCAGATACATAGATAACACCACCCTTATGGCAGAAAGTGAGGGAAAATTAAAGAGTCTCGTGATGAAAGTAAAAGAGAATGAAAAATTTGGNATCATACAAAACGCCAGGCTGGATGAAGCACAAGCTGGAATCAAGATTGCCTCGAGAAATATCTATAACCTCAGATACATAGATAACACCACCCTTATGGCAGAAAGTGAGGGAAAATTAAAGAGTCTCGTGATGAAAGTAAAAGAGAATGAAAAATTTGGCTTAAAACTAAACATTCAAAACACTAAGATCTTGGCATCTGGTCCCATCACTTCATGGTAAATTGATAGGGAAACAATGGAAACAGTGAGAAACTTCATTTTCCTGGGCTCCAAAGTCTGTGGATGGTGACTGCAGCCATGAAATTAAAAGACACTTGCTCGTTGGAAGAAAAGCTATGACCAATCTAGACAGCATATTAAAAAGCAGAGACATTACTTTGCAAAAGAAGGTCCATCTAGTCAAAGCTATGTTTTTTTTCCCAGTAGTCATGTATGAATAGGAGAGTTGGACTGTTCAAAAGGCTGAGTGCCAAGAATTGATGCTTTTGAGCTGTGGTGTTGAAGACTCTTGAGAGTCCCATGAATTGCAAGAAGATCCAACCAGTCCATCCTAAAGGAAATCAGTCCTGAATATCCATTGGAAAGACTGACAGTGAGGCTGAAACTCCAATAATTTTGCCACCTGATGCGAAGAACTGACTCATTGGAAAAGACCCTGATCTGGGAAAGATTGAAGGCAGGAGAAGGAAACGACAGAAGAAGAGATAGTTGGATACAATCACTGACTCAATAGACATGAATTTGAGCAAGTTCCGGGAGTTGGTGATGGACAGGGAAGGCTGGCATGCTGCAGTCCATGGGGTCACAGAGTTGGACATGACTGAGTGGCTGAACTGAACTGATGGCCAAAACGTTCTTTCACCCTCTTACACTGTTGGTGGGAATGGAAACTAGTACAGCCACTATGGAGAACAGCGTGGAGATTCCTTAAAAAACTGGAAATAGAACTGCCATATGACCCAGCAATCCCACTGCTGGGCATATACACCGAGGAAACCAGAATTAAAAGAGACACAGGTACTCCAATGTTCATTGCAGCACTGTTTATAATAGCCAGGACATGGAAGCAACCTAGATGTCCATCAGCAGACAAATGGATAAGAAAGCTGTGGTATATATACCCAATGGAGTATTAGCCATTAAAAAGAATACATTTGAATCAGTTCTAATGAGGTGGATGAAACTGGAGCCTATTATGCAGAGTGAACTAAGCCAGAAAGAAAACCACCAATACAGTATACTAACACATATATATGGAATTTAGAAAGATGGTAACAATAACCCTGTATGTGAGACAGCAAAAGAGACACAGATGTATAGAACAGTCTTTTGGACTCTGAGGGAGAGGGCGAGGGTGGGATGATTTGGAAGAATGGCATTGAAACATGTATATTATCATATGTGAAATGAATCGCCAGTCCAGGTTCGATGCATGATACAGGATGCTCTGGGCTGGTGCACTGGGATGACCCAGAGGGATGGTACAGGGAGGGAGGAGGGAGGGGGGTTCAGGATGGGGAACACATGTACACCCGTGGTGGATTCATGTTGATGTATAGCAAAACCAATACGATATTGTAATTAGCCTCCAATTAAAATAAATATATTTTTAAAAGTTCTTTCAGTTTTAAAATAAAAATGAAAGACAAATTTTTCATTTTCACCTAGAACTTTATTGACTAACACATATATCATTTTGTTTCTCTGCCATTTTTCAGGCAACTTCATATTTTCACCTTCACAAAGCTTTTTTTTTTTTTTTAAGCTTTTTGAGCAAAGAACTATTCTAGGTACCTTTTGCAGTCTTCCATGGGATTCGAATTTTTCCCATTAAGAGAATGGCCATGGGAAGGTGCAATGTCTGGTGAAGTAATAAAAATTATATGCCTAAAATATTACTTTCTTTTTTTGACCTCAATATAAAAATAGCTACACCAAAGTCCACCAATTTTGATTTTTTTTAAAAAATGCTCACTGATATGACAGCTGTCACAATACAGTCTAACAAAATTGTTTTGGATGAAGTTAAAGACAACTAAGCTCTACTAAAATGATCTTATGGGAAAAACTGAATGAACATTTTGGACAAGCCAATAAGTTAATATGCACATAGATGGTTGAAAATATTTATAATTTTTAATTAGGAATTATTAATCATGNCAATACAGTCTAACAAAATTGTTTTGGATGAAGTTAAAGACAACTAAGCTCTACTAAAATGATCTTATGGGAAAAACTGAATGAACATTTTGGACAAGCCAATAAGTTAATATGCACATAGATGGTTGAAAATATTTATAATTTTTAATTAGGAATTATTAATCATGAACACTTATAGTATTTTGAAATGCAGGGACACAGAGAAAGAGGCATTCAGGTGACTGTAATAAAAGAGACTACAAAAAATAATACAGATAGTTTAATATCTGGATCAATATTCCTTTTCTAGTAGTTTCACAAGGAAATATCATTTTTTAAAATATCAACAAAAGAAATAAATGAACACCTGCTTGTTTACTCAGTGACAAAAAACGTACCATTAATCTAATAAACAGCACTTCCCTAGGCTGGAAAACTTTTTTAAAATCTTTCTGAGGCAAATATCTTTTCACGTTCATAAATCACTTTCTTTTGAACTCCATTTGAACTCAAATTAGCATAAAAATGTTGAGGTGAACACTGTTTTATGACTTTCATGTGTGAAGTGTCTTATCTGGATATTTCAATTTGATTGTCATTTCATATACTTGTATTTTAGTAGCATTTGACATAATTTTAATCAACAGTAAAACTGTGAGGCTTTTTATCACCTGAGTTTTGGGTTTTGATCAGCTTGTTGTGGTTTTTCTTTAAAGACATGCAAGAGAATTGAACTTTCTTTAGTCCTTCAGATCTTTATTCTCAGTATTATGATAGTTCTGAAGTTTCTCAATCTTACTTCTTATAAAATACAAATATTTGCTTCATTTTTACTATTTTATTTGAATCAACACTTCATAATAGATTATCATA
>SJYT01029459.1:87073-119676 GCA_006410635.1 Cephalophus harveyi | reverse complement strand
TGGAGAAGACTCTTGAGAGTCCCTTGGACTGCAAGGAGATCCAACCAGTCCATTCTGAAGGAGATCAACCCTGGGATTTCTTTGGAAGGAATGATGCTAAAGCTGAAACTCCAGTACTTTGGCCACTTCATGCGAAGAGTTGGCTCATTGGAAAAGACTCTGATGCTGGGAGGGATTGGGGGCAGGAGAAGAAGGGGACGACCGAGGATGAGATGGCTGAATGGCATCACTGACTCGATGGACGTGAGTCTGAGTGATCTCCGAGAGATGGTGATGAACAGGGAGGCCTGGCATGCTGCGATTCATGGGGTCGCAAGGAGTCGAACACAACTGAGTGACTGAACTGAACTGAACTGAACACCTTCTTTACTCTTTTTTTCTCTCTCTCTCTCACATACACACACACAGACACAAATGCATATAGACGCAAACACAACCAGAACACACTTTTTATTTTTCAAAATGTGGTCTTTTTTTTGAAAATAGACTCATAATCTAGACAATTATATGAAATTCATTTGTTTTACCTGACACTATACTAGATATACTTAAAACTCAGTCTAATTCTGTTGATTAACAATATATTAAGAAATCTATTAAATGCTTGTATATCTAAATGTACACATATTCTGTGTATATTGTGTATGTGTATATGTATAACAGTATAAATGATTTTAGGTAAATATGCTTATACTATGTGATATACTGGATTTTCTTAGAACAGATATTTTCTCCTTATATTAAGCTGTCTCCCATTTCTTCCTATTTTCTTGGCTTCTCTTACCATTCTCTGCTACCTCTATCTGGATGGTTACCTTGCTATGCTCTTTCTATGCACTTACAACTGCTGTTTCCAGGGGAGAAGCTCAGATCTGCATTTATCATACAGGATCTGGATAAGAGACTACCAGTGAGAAGCTCTTGCATGCTATTTGGAAGAGTGAAGAATAACAGAGGCCATTATTCTTTAGATGCAGGTGTAGAAAGACTTGTAGAAAGATATAAAATGCACAGCTGCTTCCTCCTGAGTGTTTGTGTACCACCAGCTAGGGGAATAAGGCTCATGAAGTACTAGCAGCTTCTCTGATTATGTAAACCCCTTACTGACTTTATTGTAATACTTTGTATGTGGGATCCACAGAATATCTTATGTTTTCAACATGCACACAAACATATACACAGGAATTTCATCATTGTTAGTTTTAAAATATATATTACCAGCATGGGTTAGATTATAGCACTTCTCTTTATCTTATTTTTCTCACTAAGCCATTCCTCATAAAAATCTTTCAAGTCACTTGTTTGAGCTTTAATGTAAGAACTACAGTGTACAATATAGTTATCACATAATATAGTCACTCATCCCTGTATTAATGGGTAGTTATTTTCATTCACTTTTTTAAATGATTATTCAAAATTGCACATTGATCATCATCGAACATACACTTGCATCTTTGTCTTTTGAATTCTATGAATATGTCCCAAATAATGGATACATGGTATGTATATATGTAAGAGGGTTTTTGTGGGGTTTTCTGTGTTTTAATAGATATTGCAAGATTATTTCCATAAAAGTATAATATTTCAAGTAAACACCAGCTATCAATGAAGTCCATATGTTTCTTTATTCCCACACTCATTACTAGTCTTTTTTATTTTAACTTTACCCAGTAAGTATAATGGGTGTGATTGATATCTCATCCTCAGTTTATTTCTATGGCTAATTGTTATTCTGAATACATTTTAATATTAGTTTGCAACTTGTCTGTTCAGTGAAATGTATTATTTTTCCTTTTGTGTTTTTTCTTTTTGGTGAATATTTAAACATTTTTTATGATAGTTTTAAATATAATCCTTCATCTGCAACTGGCATTGCAATTTGTAAACTAAAGTATTTGCTTTTGATTTTTTTCATGTTCTACTCTAGATAACCATGAATATAAACTTATTTATACTTTTTTTTTTCTTTTCCAGCTTATGGATTATCACAGATAAGGTCTTGACTACCCTGAGAGTGGGTAAGTCATCCTTTAAAGCTTTTTAATGTTTAATGTTATATTGATTTCCAATTTGTAAATAGGTCTTTTGGAAAGTAGAAATGTGATGTTAACACACCAAGAAAGCTGAAATAAGGTATGGTATAAAGACAAGATACACTGAATATCTTCATAGAAACACACAGGTCTTAGCTATTCATATACAGAATTATGTTCATATAGAGAATACAGTGTCTGCTTGTTACTGTGAAAATATCTTGAAAATATAAAATATGAAATTTCTAGTAACTGCATTGTTGAAAGTGAAAGTGTTCTTTAACATCCCAGGGGTTATAGCCCACCAGGCTCCTCTGTCCATGGGATTCTCCAGCCAAGAATATTGGAGTGGGTAGTCATTCCCTTCTCCAGGGGATCTTCCCAACCCAGAGGTCAAACTCTGGTCTCCTTACACTGCAGGCAGATTCTTAACCATCTGAGCCAACAGGGAAGCCCAGTAACTATAGAGGAACACACAAGTCTCCTGGATAAAACATACACCGAAAAAACCTAGTACAAATGGAGTATGTAAGACTTTGATGGGTAAAGTCAGTGTAGAGGAGAGAAATGAATACATTTCTGATTGGGACAATTAGTGTAAATTTTATATCAGACTTTATTTTAAATGATATTATGTATACATAAATGATATTATTTATATGTGTGTGTTCGTATGTACATGCATAACACACACAGGCACAACAGTGTGTGTTTAGATAATGAGAACTCAATTGTAGTTGATGACTGCAAAAAAAGTTTGATTTTAGATGGAGATTTTCTAATAGAATATATGTTATGAAAAATAAACTGCTCTTACCTCCTTCTCTTAACCTGAAAACAGTATTTCACACTAGAGCTATTCAATTTTCCAGGTTTAAAATTGATGTCACCAATTATCTCAATTTCAGATGATTTAGAAAATATTTGCTTTTAAATATAATTCTAAACATAATTCTCTTTAAAATATTACTTAAATAATTAAATCATAATGAGTATACAGTGTCTCAAAGAAAGGGAGGGAGAAACAGCTGTCTCTTATACACATCTTCTAGTTTAATATATTTTAAAATAAAAGAAGCAAAGTACTTGGTCACTGAAATTGAAAGTGAAAGCAAAAGTTCTGCAAATTAGTTCTAATTTTAAAAGATTTCAAGAACTTTATTAGATGATTCCAAAGAGTTCAAATTTGAGTTCAGATTCTAGGAATTATATTAATTTTATGCACACTGAAAATCTGCACAGAATAATTAAAACACTAGGTTTTGTTTTTATAGACTATAATAGAGTGAAATATGCATGTTAATTGGGAAGGATGATTAGTCAATTCTGTTTCATTATGGATTATTTGAACACCAAGTAGAAACACAGATCCTGGACACAGAAGTAAGGTCAACCTGACTTTTCTGTTGATTATAAAAGATTAATAGTGAAAAAGAAAATAGTTTTTTGTCAACCCTATGAGAAAAGATATAGATTTTATATATTTATAATAAAACATTTCACTTGACTTGACTATGTCACCTTAATAGTTTGCCACTGTTTTCCCATTTTATCATACAGAAAATTGTGTGTTACTCTCTACCTTTGTGTACTATTAGTTTCTAAATTTATGTAACTACATTAATGACAGAATTAGCATTTGACAAATTATATTAATGTAAATATTGGATTAATAGAAAATCAGTATTAAATTTTTATGTATGTAATGAAGACCTACTGAATGAAATGATATTTTTCCTCTAGTGAAAAATTCCCTTCAGTTATAGCTCCACTTTTTCTTCAATTATTATGCAAAAAAATTTTTTTTAATCTTTATTATTATAACAAAGTTCATACTGAACAGCAACAGAAATTATTCTAGCCTAGTTGAGCTGAAAGTATATGTATTAATGGATATGAGGTCAAGTGGAGAACCTTTGGAAGTACAGGAAATTAGGGTTATAGAATGCATCGCAGGAAACTATGTACAGATAATACCATGGCTGCCTTCTGTTACAGACCAGTTTTATCATGGCTGTGTA
The DNA here is from genome assembly GCA_006410635.1 of Cephalophus harveyi. NCBI lineage: Eukaryota > Metazoa > Chordata > Mammalia > Artiodactyla > Bovidae > Cephalophus > Cephalophus harveyi. The sequence goes on along the minus strand of SJYT01029459.1, from coordinate 115,622 downwards.
TGAAGCATCTCCCTCCTCTTCTTCTGCAAGTTGATCTTACTATAACTCCCTCCCTCAAATCTATGCTGGAGATAATAGCTCCTTTTCATGCCACTCCCCTTCAAACTGTAATCTCTAGGGTAGGCCTCTGATTGGCTGACACAGGTCATATGCTGTGCCATAAGTGCATTATATTCTGGGAAAGCAAATGTGTGGCCTCCTGTCATGAAGTGAGACTCACAGTTTGCAAAATGTAAATATGTAAAGGATGTTTAAATGGTGAGAGATTGAAAAATATCTACTATCAAGGCAAAAGTACAACTCCACCCTTAAGAAGGTAACTTGTAATATTTTATTCTGTGTATTACATGTGAACTAACAGAGTAGACATTTAGTCATCTTCTTTATTTTTCTTGAGATATGATATTACTTGAACTTATAAATTTCATAAAAACAGAATAATTCATGGCACATGCAGACCAGCACAATCATTCATTATATAGTAAAAACATATTGAAATCCTTTCTCTCATGCCTATTAAGTATAAAATATAAAAAGACACTCAAATTTTTTCTTATTGTCATAGTTGCAGTTTATCATAATATGTATGTGAGTGAAACTTGGCTTAAATTGGCCTGTTTTCCAATCTGGTTATGCCATATACTACTTCTATGGCTTTGGACAAGTTAGTCAACTAATCCAAGGCTCAGTTTTGTGATTTAATTCATTATAATAAAAGCAACTCTGCTCTTATTTATATTTAAAAATATTGCAGAGAAAAGAATTAAGCACAGTGTCTTGCTATTGACCATCCAATGAAACATGACTGGCTAAAGGAAAAAAGAAACTAAAAGATCCAAGAAGTAGGAAGTTTGTTATTAAGGGGGTAATTTTGTTATTGATGGGCTTCTCTTGTGGCTCAGTTGGTAAAGAATCTGCCTGCAATGTAGGAGATCTGGGTTCAGTCCCTGGGTTTGGAAGATCCCTTGGAGAAGGGAAAGGCTACCCACTCCAGTATTCTGGCCTGGAGAATTCCATGGACTGTATAGTCCATGGGGTCTCAAAGAGTTGGACACACCTGAGCAACTTTCACTTCACTTTGTTATTGATAAAATTAGCAAGCTCAAAACATGCTTGACTAATGCTTTCTGTAAGATGCCAAAGACTTGTAAGAGCTTCTGTCATCCATCATCTGAAAAGTTGCTCTTAGATAATGCAGAGAGCTTCAGAGATATAAGAGGATGACTCTTTCAATTGACATATGATGGCTTTATAGTCATCATTCCTCTTTATGTGTAAGGAATACAAAATCACCCAGTAGACAGTGAGCACTGAAATCATGTCATGAATTGTGTATACAAGTAATCTCAACTTCTGAGGTACAGAAGATTAGCTAATGAGTGCTCCTCCTTACTCATACAAATTATTATGAGACATATGGACAAGTTAATGACAGTTTTGAGGAAAACCAGAAAAATATAAAAGACCAGGCTTGTGTGATGGGTATAAGGTAGTCAACAACACCAATGTAGAAAGCACAGATTCCAGCTTAATAAAAAAACAAAATAAAATAAAAAAGAATATACAAAAAAATCCCACTTTTTAAAATATGTGAGCAAGGTACTGTGAAGGTATACAGGAAAATCCAATATACTGATAATATGTGTATATATATATATATATATATGAAGTCTAAAATCCTAAAAATTATTGAAAGGGTGTCATATAGTGATGAGAAGTGTCTATTTAGTCTGAAGCTATTATATTAAAAAGTCATACTTGAGTACAATTTGTTAGATCTACAATGATATGAAGGCATTAAAATATTGGAGGAATGCTGATAAAACAAATTTAGTAGTAGGAGACCTTCTTTGCAGTTTTGGCTCTAAAACAGATTTGTTCTTTGACTCTAATAAAATCCAATAAACTTAAGCCTCGATTTTTAACCTATGAAGTATAGGATCTAGCAAGGTCATTTCTCATCCTGATCTTAAATAATTTTATTTTTTCATATATTAACTAATTCAATAGCTTGTTCTTAGACCTTAAATTCTAATAGAGCTGAACAAAGCAATAAAGAGGTAAACAAACAGAGAAACAACATAAATGCAATGGTGGCAACTTTACAAGAATAGTACGTGCATGATGTGACATTTACTAGTGAGGAGGGATTGGGGAGATAGAATTACATTAACAGTGATTGCAGATGGCCTCTCTGAGACAGTAATATTCGAGGTGAGAACTGAAGGAAATGGAGGCTGCAGGGTTAAAAGAAAGAAGAGACTTTCAGGAAGCCAAGCTTACAGGCTAATGTGCTGAGTTAGGAAAGAACCTACTGTGTTTGAAAAGTGTAAGAAGGATGGTTGTGGGCCACACTGATTAAGAAGGAATTTTGGAAAAGTAGGTGCTGCTCGTAGTGAGGAACCTGCCTCCCAGTGCAGGAGACATACGGGTTGGATCCCTGGGTCAGGAAATCCTCTGGAGAAGGAAATAGCAACCCACTCCAGTATTCTTGCCTGGAGAATCCTATGAACAGAGGAGTCTGGCAGGCTACAGTTCATAGGGTTGCAAAGAATCAGACACAACTGAAGTGAGTTAGCATGCATAGAAGATCTTGTAGTTGAGACTTTATTCTTGGTGCAAAAAGAAGTTGCTAGGGGACTAACACACAGAGTGACATGACTGGATTTATATTTTAAGAAATATCCTTGGGCTGCAGAGTGGAAATGGGTTATAGGAGAGGCAGAAATGAATGAAGACAGTTCAGAGGAGCATTTTAGCCTCTTCTGTGAAGGATGGCATGGGCTAGGGTGGAAGGGGATATGCACTGGTCTGAGAGAAATCTACTTTTGAATTCTTATAATAGTTTATTCAGCATGTAATCTGTGTCAGTCTTGTGACTGAAATAATGGCTGCTTTTGGAGATTGTGGTGGACATAGAGATGGCCTCAGAGTCTCTCTGTACCTTCCTTAAAGAAAGACTCATCGCACCAGCTGCAGAGGGTGCTGTCAGCAGATAGTCTTCAAATCCTCCTCCTCATGGGCTGTCTCAGTTGCAAAGAGCCACCTCCTCCCAGCTCACACTCTTAGGGGGCGGTCTATATTCAGTGACAGGTTAAGTAAGTATAATGTCTTGCATTCCTATGAGTTTGCTTGAGAATGTCAGGCCTGCATTGCTCCTGCACGCCTCTCTTCACTCAGTTCTCCACAGATGTTGATCACAGTGACTGCCTTATAAGCATCCTTGATTCTAAGTCCCGTCTGAGAGTCTGTCCCCAAACTCATACTGTGATGAATAATGTGGAAGTCCGAGATAATGAAAGAGAGAAGGAATGGGGATGATTTGTGTTTCACTTATTCTATTTTATGGGTTCCTGTGACATTTCTGAAATGAAGAAGGTTGGGGGAAAATATATGTCAGATGTTAACTCAAATACTGCTTTACACATGTTGAATTTGAGGTTGCCTAAGTGACACATTAGTATAAAAATTATTTGGCAGTAGATTATGAGTTTACATCTCATGAGATATATTACACATTTGGGAAGATCCTGAATGTGGATAGCATTTATAATGATGGCATAGATGGGATAATGCAGGAAGTGTATGTGGATAATTATGAGAAGGACAAAGAATAAACCCTACATCAAATTAAAGTTTAAATACTAAGAAGGTGCTTCTGGTATCAGCTAAGATATGTAAAGAACTTAGAAATTATTATTTCTATCCCTACATCAAGAAAAGGCTGGACAAATTGGAAAACACACCTTTTAGGGGGTTTATAAGAGAAACTTAACATTCCAGGGAAAACCTTCACCCCAAAGTATAGGAGAAAAGTATATTTAGAGAGAGATACAGCAACTGCTTACATGAATGAATTTCTGGAGGTTAAGTATGGGTTAGAGTGGCAGTGAGAAACTGCTAGGGGCCATCACATAGTCTCATAGGCTTTTCCTCCAGGGATTCACCAGGTTCTTGGGATCTTCACTCCCAAGAAAGATTCCACATGACTTTGGACCTCAGAGGGAAAGAGTGATCATTGTGAAACATACCCAGAAATGTCTCTATAGCAAGGATCTGCACTACAGGGATAGAACACATTTTGCCAGAGCACAATTCTGAAAACTAAAAAAAGCCAGGGGTGTCGGAAATTTATCCCACTCAAACCCTCTCCAGCCTTCCTGTCTAACCTAAAAGAAAAAACAAATAGTCAAAAGGGAGCGTGGCCTCAAGGAAATTGACTGGGAAATATATAGACAGGAAAGGGAGTCTGAGACAGAAGGGAATAAAATGTATGTGAGCCAGAGAAGGGGAAGATCTTTATAAGAGCCACAGGTCTAAGACATGAAACCAGTAACTTCTGAGCAAGACTGGGGGAGTCTACTTGAAAGAGTATAGACACCCTCACATACTATATCACCGTGTCAAGATAGCTCCAGTGTAACAGTGCATTTCAGCTAAAAGAGCTGTAAGACACAAATTCCACCTGAACATTAGTTTATAGGGAAGTCCATCAATTTACAAAAGAAACACCAAAAAAAAAAAAACCAGCACCATGCAAAGAAATGCAGCTATTTTGAAAACAAGACTCAGATATGATAGTGGTGTTGGAATAATCAGTCAAGAAGAGCATGATTAATATGTTTTGAGCTCTAATGGAAAGAGTAGACAACAATCAAAAATTGTGGATAATGCAAGCAAAGTTAGAAAATCTAAGAAGTAAAATAAAGTGTTAGAAATTAAATAAGAAATGTAACAGAAATTAAGAATGCCTTTAATGATTAAGTGGTAAACTCAACACAGCCAAGAAAATATCACCAAACTTGAATACAAATCAGTAAAGTCACGAACTAGATTGGAAAGAGAATGAATAATGAAAAGAATATCAACGTAGGATAGAAGATGAAGGACTGTGGGACAATATCAAAGAGTGTAACCACCAAAAGAATAAGAGAAAGAGAATGAAGAAGAATATGTAAAGAAATAGTATTAGACAGTTTTGCATAGTTAATACCAGATACTGAACTAAATATCCCAGAGGCTTTGGGTGCACCAAATATAAACAAATACCAGTAGGTCTACTATCATATTCAGGCAGTAGAAAACTTCAAAGAGAAAATCTTGAAGGAAGTCAGAGAATTTAAAAATGCCTTATAGAGAAACCAGGGATAAGAACTACAGCAAAAATTTCATCAGAAACATGCAAGTAAAAAGAGAAGAATGAAATAGTTAAGAGGTTAGTAGGAGTTGTGCGAGACACAATCTAGAATTCTATATCAACAGATAGTATCCTTTAAAACAAAACTGAGAGAATTCATTACTAGAAAATTTATCATTAAAGAAATGTTAGTAGAAAATATTCAGGCAGAATAGAATTGAAGTAGATCAGAATCTTGGATCTACAATGAAAGGAAGAGCATTGGAAAAGGAATATTGAAGGTAAGACTCATCTTTTATATTTTATATTCGTCATTGACCTGAAAGTAAGAGTTTGTTTTAAGCAATAGTATTGACAACAAGTGGCTCAGTGGTAAAGAATCTGCCTGTCAATTCAGGAGACATAGATTCAATCCATGGGTCCGGAAGATCCCACAGAGAAGGAAATGGCAACTCACTCCAGTATTCTTGTCTGGAAAATCTCGTGATTAGAGGAGTCTGGCAGGCTACAGTCCATACAGTTGCAGAAGAGCTGGATGTGACTTAATGACTAAGCAACAATAACAAATTGACAATGTATTATATGATTTAAGAAGCAGTGTCTCAAAGAAAGGGAGGGAGAAACAGAGAGGACTCCGTTAGAAGGTACCTTCTAACATATGTACTATGTATGATGCGAAATAATTTTTTTTGAAGATAAATTTAGTTTAAATGCTCATTTTAAACTGGTAGATAACCACAGATATTTCTTTTAAAGATGTGTAGTTGACATTCTAAGAGAGAAGATAAAATGGAATAATATAAAATGCTCAATTAAAACAGAAGGCAAGAAAAAAGAAAAAAAAGACAGTAATGATGCAGAAGTTATAAAGATACTTATCTAAATATATCAATAATCATTTTAATAAATCTGAGAAGCTTAAAATACCAGTTTAGAGAAATTTATCTATGGTTATTTTCACATTTTGGGGAAATGGAAATATATAAGAATAATATACAGTGTATTCAAGGCTAGGGAGCTTACACACATTTCCTGTCATAAAGGGATAACAAATATAAAAGGCAATGTTCATGTCCAGGAAATAAATCTTCAACCACTAAACTAGAATTTATATCTCAAACTAGATTTCTTAGACAAGCCTAGACTTTATAAAGTTGGAGATTTGCTAACATGTTGAGATCTGAACACCAAAGGTCCTATTTACCCATGCTTTTGACTTAAGGTCCCTATTTACCCATGCTTTTGACTTAAGCAGAGGTAGAACTTGTTTCTTCTTAACTTTGTTTGTATCTTTCTTAGTAAAAAGGGAATACACTCATGTAATTTTGAACCATGACCCAGTAAATTTTTCTTCATTAAATAGTACTTGGATTTAATATATGCTCACACAAAAATCTCTAGGCTTGGTGCAGGCTGGGTACTGATTATCACTAATGAATATAAGGTTTCACAAGTGACTGGAAAACCAGATGTATTATACAGTTGCAGGAGATTTTTGTGAGAAAGATTAAGTATAAGGAATATTCACAATGACTTCAGGTGAAATGGCAAAGCATGATTAAACATGTTTAATAAGAAGAGGTAAAAATCTTACCTGATTTAAAGCTACCAAGATATATTAATGATTGAGATCCAAGCTATATGTCTATTATTCATATGCATATGTATCTAAGGCTTCTGCATGCATTTCTATGTTTTAATGCAAAATACTTATGTGAAAACTTTAGAAATACTTGACACACAAAGTGGAAGTCTTACAATTAATATTTTATAAACCTTTCAGTCAGTTCAGCTCAGTCGTGTCCGTTTCTTTGCGACCCCACGAATAGCAGCATGCCAGGCCTCCCTGTCTATCACCAACTCCCGGAGTTCACCCAAACTCTTGTCCATTGAGTCGGTGATGCCATCCAGCCATCTTATCCTCTGTCGTCCCCTTCTTCTCCTGCCCCCAATCCCTCCCAGCATCAGAGTCTTTTCCAATGAGTCAACTCTTCGCATGAGGTGGCCAAAGTACTGGAGTTTCAGCTTTAGCATCATTCCTTCTAAAGAACACCCAGGGCTGATCTCCTTCAGAATGGACTGGTTGGGATCTCCTTTCAGTCCAAGGGACTCTCAAGAGTCTTCTCCAACACCACAGTTCAAAAGCATCAATTCTTCAGCACTCAGCCTTCTTTACAGTCCAACTCTCACATCCATATATGACCACAGGTAAAACCATAGCCTTGACTAGATGGACCTTAGTCGGCAAAGTAATGTCTCTGCTTTTGAATATACTATCTAGGTTGGTCATAACTTTTCTTCCAAGGAGTAAGTGTCTTTTAATTTCATGGCTGCAGTCACCATCTGCAGTGATTTTGGAGCCCCAAAATATAAAGTCTGACACTGTTTCCACTGTTTCCCCATCTATTTCCCATGAAGTGATGGCACCAGATGCCATGATCTTAAAACCTTTAAAGTCTCATAATTTCTACCATTATAAAAATTAACTTTCCTACCTAGACTAACTCAGAAAAATAGCTTAATTGATGCTGAAATTTCTTGGAGATAGTAAAACAGCATAACCTTTTCTTCTCTGAAATATATCATTAGGATTTATTTAAAAAGGAATATTCAATCAGATTTAATTTGCTTCAAGAGACAGACAAGGAGCCTCATTAGTTTGTCGTACATAATGTCAATTTGATCTAAGCCACTATCTTTCAAGTGTCATAATAGGGGAAGGTATTTAATGTGGGGGAGTGCTTCTTATAACAATCCTAAGACTAACCACTTTCTGTATAAAAGACACTGTTCTCTGTTTTAATTCCTTTAATCCTCACAAAAGCTTTATGACCTGGTGATTTGTTTGAAGACTTGAGCACCCAATGTAATGGAAGAACTGGTATTTCACTTTTGAGTCCAGAGACTGCTGTTTTAAGCAACCTTCAGGCCAATAATGTTCCCTCCCTTCCAGTTCCTGTTTCTTCATACTGCATCTAACTGCATGTGACTAAAATTCACCTAGAACTTTAATATTATGGTTCAACATATAAATTAGGGGAGACTTATTTTCCAAGACTAAGGAGTCTGTATTTCTTCTTCTGAATAACAGAAATAATATTTGGACTTTAAAACTTGCGTTAATGCATTTTCAATCAAAATGTTTGCTTACTATTTGATTTGGTATACATTTCATGCTGCTTTGAAATAGAATTTGTCATGTTTCATAGAATACCTTGATTCAATATTATGAAAGGTCATATTCATAAATTTCCTAATGTTAGTAAAAGCTAAAGTTAAAAAAATTATCTTAGCCAAACCTTTATAGAGAAAGTTTGAAATGGATTTCCAATTAATACTTGAAAGGTCAGACAACACAGATGACTTTTTGCTGTCAGGTTAAACATGACAGAAAAATAGAAGGAAAGAATCTTTTAAAATAGCTTAAATATATCATTTCAATTTAGTACTTTATTTCTTGTAACAAACTAAAGTTATATTCTGAAAAGATTAATAAATCTTATTTTAAGAACTTGTATTTTTACCTGTGATCAAGTGAAATAAATAGATGGAAAGGTAGTGTTTTTAAAAAATCAGTAAAAAGTCACAAAGTAGTTTCCTATGTGATCCTGTTGCACGGGAAATCTTAGAAAGTAAAAATAAATAAATAAGCTAGTTAGGTAGATTTGGGAAGGCAGAGAGTTAATGTGACTGACACAAATCATCATGGCACACTAGAGACTTGTAATCATGAGGCTAACTACTCTTCTGGCTGTATCTAATCTCCTGATTTGTTTGTTGAGAAGCACTGGTTGTGGAGTAATGTTTGGGGACAGAGACTTGTCTGTTCTAAAAGGCAGTTGATTTGAGCATGAAAAGTCCCTTGGAGGTTCTCAAATGGTTGAGAGAAATACTGAGTATCTATCACCTGTAAATATACGGGTATGAATTGAATGGAAAATGGAAACTATAGATTCTGAAACCAGTTTATCCAAACTACAAAGACTAATACTTAATTAAAATGGATTAGGATTTATCCAGGACTTTTCAAGGCAATATAAGCAAACTAAGGAAGATCTTTATGAATAAATAAGGAATGGAGGTTAGGTGACCACATGTAGGCAACCATGAGAAAAATCAGTGAATTTCCAAGTCAAAGTAAAGCAATCATGTAGTTGAAAAATGCATTAATGAATAGATAGCAGGATCAAGGCCTTCCTAGATATTTTGAAGACCAAGAGCTGAGTTCATCAAGAGATTTATAAATTGCATTGTCTTTCAAAATTTTGTGTGATTCTGAATATGTGAAATTGTTATGTGGATCACAGTTTATGAGAATATTTAGCTAGCAAAATTACTATCTATTTAATTCAGAGCTATATAAAATTTTGATCAGAATAAGTATAAAATGTAAGATACAGTGTATTATACATGATTTCCTGCATCTATGATAGGAAGAAAGTTGGTAGAAATTTTCTTAAAGGAGAGGAAATCCTTTTTTATACTAAAAATCTAAAGAAGGAGATGTGACAAAGAATATTATTAGAATTTTTTTGTTTGTAGTGAATGTTGCTTCCGTTATTACTAGTGCCAACTAAAATATGAACAATTTAATGTCAAATTTATCATAACACAATTTTAATGAGTGAAAAGTTCATCCAGAATTAGCCCTGTCACTTCATGTAAGTGAGTCACATGAACAATTATGTTAAAATAGTGGATGCCCTTGGAAAAAAAGTCACATTCACTCTCCAAATGCACATGCTGAACTGGTTTTATTTCCTTGTTTGTTGCTTTAATAATTGCAGAATAGCACATACAGACTACCCTTTTAAAATTCAGTTTTTCCCAAAAATGCTTTAAAAATTGGTTAAAGCTTTTTTTAAAAAAACAAAAATTCTGCCTGTCACATATACCAGGAGAGAAAATTGCAGTTCTTAGAATTTCTGTTGAAAATTTGTGCATGATAAAATAGTCATGGAATATTGGAGCTTAAATACAAGTTTAAAATCATTCAAACTCTGCTTGATGATCAACAGACTTCCTTCCTGTTTTCTATAAACAAGAGGATATCTACATATACCAGGAGAGAAAATTGCAGTTCTTAGAATTTCTGTTGAAAATTTGTGCATGATAAAATAGTCATGGAATATTGGAGCTTAAATACAAGTTTAAAATCATTCAAACTCTGCTTGATGATCAACAGACTTCCTTCCTGTTTTCTATAAACAAGAGGATATCCTCATCAGGTGCTCCTGGTTGTTTCATTTTGGTACTGGAACTGAAAAAGCATGCCTTAGACCTACCACAAGGTGCTGCATGGAGTAAAACTCTCCTGTAGTCGGGACTACCCTGAAAAAGACTAAAACTGAGGCAGGAGGTAGATGTCCCCTGCCCCCCAGGATAAAGCAATTGGAGATTCAGTCCCGATAGACCCAAACTCCAAGACAAGAATAGCAGGACAACTAAGGGAGGACTCTGGGTGCTGCCCAGACCACATACTTCTTTTCTCACAGTCAGCAGACCTCCCTGACCACACATGCACAGAAAAGGCGCCTTGCAGCCCAAAGATGGAGCAATGTTAAGGGATGCTCTGTAAGGCTTGGAGAACTGCACTCTGAAAGGAACACTCAGGGACAGCCTCTAGTGGACTGACAAATTTTATTATCCAGCTTTCACAGATATATAGTCTCAGGGAGCAGAACATAAATTAGACTTGCACGTAGCCTTTTTCGATAAAACATCAAAGCATTCAAGCATAAAATACAGTTCCCACCACCCAAGCCATAACATAGCTTTGGCAAAACTCTAAAGGGAGTCTTATCATGAAACAACAGTCCTTGCTCCCAGAAACAGGTGGTCAGAAGGAAGCCTCCGAACACCTCAAGGCCAGGTGTTGACCTTTCGTCATCCGTTTCCACCTTGGGGACTCGGTGAACGCTCATAACCCTTTGTTATGCTCATCCCAGCTTCCAACCTTTGTCATGAGTGGAGCAAATACATTCTCAGTATTTGCTTAAAGCCTTCCAGCTCCTCCACAATGTTCTACCCAGAGACCTCTTTGGTAGGATCCATCTTGGCTAAGAGATACATGTGCTTACATGGAAGGATCCTGAGATATACTAAGTATGGACTGTGAACAGGCAAATCAAAATGATTGGCCAAAGGAAACCCAGAAGAAATACCCCATGAAATGGATTCAAACTACCACAAAACTGTAAAATATTTCAAAGTGTTCTAATACAATTTCTTCAACAAGTGAAAAGTTTTTCTTTTTAATTCATATTGGGAAATCCCCTGGTAGTTATACATAATTTACCTCCTGCAGTGAAGGCAAACTTGAGAATAATACTAAGGACACACATGGTAACCCACTCCAGTATTCGTGCCTAGAGAATCCCATGGACAGAGAAGCCTGGTAGGCTACAGTCCACGGGGTCGCAAAGAGTCGGACACGACTGAGCGACTTCACTTTCAGGCACTAAAAAAAATAAAATAAAAACAGCAAAATATATTTGTAAAAATTAATCAATAGATATATCAAATAGTGTCAGGAGACCAGAAGAAAGAGCTCCGAACAACCAAAGCAGAGCCAAACAGGAATAAGAAAGGCTCTTCTTTCCTGACAGGGAGCCATGGACTATATAGTCCATGGAATTCTGCAGACCAGAGTACTGGTGTGGATAACCTTTCCCTTCTCCAGAGGATCTTCTCAATCCAGGGAAAACGCAGGTCTCCTGCATTGCAGGCAGATTCTTTACCAGCTGAGCCTCAAGAGAAGCCCAAGAATATTGGAGTAGGTAGCCTATCCCTTCTCCAGTGGATAATCCCTACCCAGGAATCAAATCGAGGTCTCCTGCATGGCACATGGCAGGCAGATTCTTTACCAACTGAGCTTTCAGGAAAGCCCTTGACAGGGACACAACCAGCGAAAAGCTATGGATTTGTTTCTTTGTTTTTTACACTAGCCCCCCCAACCCCCTTTTTCCCCTCTATAAAAAAGTTCTTCCCTTGTAGCACAGGGATTTGCATGTGACTCACCATAGTGGCATTGGAGAAGGAAATGGCAACCCATTCCAATGTTCTTGCCAGAAGAATTCCAGGGATGGCAGAGCCTGGTGGGCTGCTGTCAATGGGGTTGGCAGCACCATGGTGGCAGATCCAGAATTGCAGTTCTCTGTTGACCCAAATAAACCCATGTATGCTAGAGAAATATCTGGAAGTCTTCTTGTGTTAGGTCAACAGATTTTTCTACAGCTCAGGTAAGTATCACTCTGCCCTTAGACACTACAGCTAGCAAGCTGCTGCTGCTGCTAAGTCGCTTCAGTTGTGTCCAACTCTGTGCGATCCCATAGACGGCAGCCCATCAGGCTCCCCTGTCCCTGGGATTCTCTAGGCAAGAACACTGGAGTGGGGTGCCATTTCCTTCTCCAATGCATGAAAGTGAAAAGTGAAAGTGAAGTCGATCAGTTGTGTCTGACTTCTAGCGACCCCATGGACTGCAACCTACCAGGCTCCTTTGTCCATGGGGTTTTCCAGGCAAGAGTACTGGAGTGGGTTGCCATTGCCTTCTTCGAGCAAGCTGCAGGAAAGGTTAATTCCAAGGCAAATGAGAAAATATTTTGTTGGCAGGATCAGTCATACTTCTTGACTAGTAGACAGGAAATAGATTTTCCCCTGAAAACAGGGGGCCAACAGAACAATAAATCTCAAAACTATACTGAAATTATTAGCCTGACCTATTTGTTATACAGTTTGATGCAACGAGAGTAGGACAATGTGTGTGTGTGTGTGTGTATACACACGTATACACATGGACATATATATATATATATTTTAAAGACATATTCATACTTAAATTCATATTTATACATTCATTTTTAGCATATTTCACTGACTGTTGAAAATGTAAAGTAACTTTCATTGGAACGTTGATTCCTGATTAGAGTATTTCAAATGTTAACTAATCTCTGCTAGTGGGTAAATTAAAGATAATTTGCATATACATATATATTTTGCATATACCATAATTTGCATATACCATACTATTTATACTGAAGTATTTTAAAAGCAAAATACCATAGAATCAGTTAAGAAAAGAAAGACATGTGGTGAGGTTCATTCATTTTTTTTTTTATTCAACAAGCATGCCAGAAACTATTCTAAACTTTAAGGATATCAATAAAACAAAACAACGAAAACTTTGATTGCTAATGGAGAGAGATGCAGTAGAATGGGATAAAAGAGAAGGAAAGATGTCTTTTAGTAGAGGAGTCAAAGAAGTCTTGGTGAAAATAGAACATTTAACTATAATAAAGAGGACAGCTGATAAAGTCAAAAAAATTTACAAAAACCTTCTTGCTCAAATTTCAATTTTATAAATAAATTACCTTCTGGGTCCTTCTTTTTCTTAAATTAGAGCATGCTTTGGGGGCAATTTCATTGGTAGCCCACAATCCCATAATTGATGCCCACTATTATTATATTTTTAGTTTATGCTTAATATGGGATATTGATCAGTAACAGCTCTTTAACTTCTCTTCAGGAATTGCAACTAAGCTGTCTTGCTATAGAGGTTTTTTTCAAAATGCTCTCTTGACCCAGGTTTGAGGTACTGGCTAAATACTGGTAAATTCTATTTCTTAAAGAGTGGATTACATATACACCTCAACCACTTCTTTCAGGCTCTGGGTCTCTCGAGAGGAGGTACCAGATGATGGAGAAGCTCCTCCGCCCTGGAACTTGAAATCATTAGAATTTCTAAATTCAAAATTCAAAACCTCTAGGTTGTGCTAGTGGTAAATGCAAGAGACATAAGAGATGCAGATTCGATCCCTGCTGTGGGGAAGATCCCCTGGGGAGGAAATAGCAACCCACTCCAGTATTCTTACCGGGAGAATCCCATGGGCAGAGGAGCCTGGCAAGCTACCATCCATAGGGTCGCAGAGTCAGATACAACTGAAGCAATTTAGCATGCAGTACGCTTGCTGGAGCCTGGCAAACCTAGCTGACCCCATTCTCTTGGGGTTCCGTTGCTGCAGTTCCAGCCGTGTCACTCTGTCATGGTCCTGCCTGGCCACCTTATCACATTTGGAGCTGAAAGTAACAAAGCTATACCTTTTCTTGATCCAAGTGTGTGGGTTGTAGTTTACTATCTAAACAATCTCTAAATCTTATAAAACAGTTAGCACTGTGAGCAGAATAGTCAACTATTGGATAGCTTTGTGGGCTTATTAATTAGTTCCAAACCACCACAAGAGTGACTTGAGACTTGCTCGCTACTATGTCTGCCAGTGGCTACCGCTTTTCTCTCTACCCAAATTTTCTAAGTGTGGGAATATTCAGAACAAACAGTGCCAATTGGCTACACCCCAGGGGCTAGTTGCTAGCTCAAGTGGGGGTTTTGGTGCAATAGAAGTGATGGGCCACTCGAGCCATTTCCTGGGTGGGACTTTCCTGTGTGCTTCCTGTCACATCCTGCACTTGCTAGAGGCTTATGTCAGGGGCTGTCACTTCTTCAGCAGTGTTATTTCGTTATTGTGGGTAGAACGCTGGTGTGTCTGTGTTTCAGGCCTCCCCTTTGCGGAGGAAGCCATTGGTTTGGCTCCTCCAGGTAAAGAAATCCCATTCTGGTCTCGTCCATATTGCTCAGGTAGGGATAACGGCCTTCTTCACTGTTGCATACTCAGCCCCTGTCACCAGGGATTTTCACGTTCTCAGACACTTAGAGGTATTGTGTTATAACCTTGGATTCCAGCAGTAGCCCAATGTTTAATTCAGAGAGTGTAAGGGGACAAATATCTCATCTTCACACCTGCCCCTTAAGAACTCTTGCTGAAGTTACACAGTTGTTTAAATAAAGATCCTCCTTGCCATTGTGTGTGGGCCTCAGTAAGTATCACCCTCCATCACCAAGTGAAGGGACTGATACTGTGGACAAGAGGGCTTACTGCACCATCCCAGAGAGAATCCGCTATACAGCTCTCAAAGTGCAATTCCAACCCTGAGAGGTTGGCTAAGAAGTCTTGAAAGAAAATGGCTGCCAATGAACTAATTCCTGCCATCTGGCAGCTTACATTTGTTACTAAGCTGACTTTTCTTCCCCTGTTAGTAGTTGAGATGTTAATGGAAGGAAAGAGTACATAGCAGATACAGTGGAGCACAGTAATAAATCAAGGTACTTGAGTCCAAAATTCATAAATGTTTTACCTTGCACTTCCCATCTAAGTAAAACATTTATTTATGTTTCAGAAACTCTTTTACACTGATGCAAATTTTCAGAGTTTGCTTAGCCTAATTTTATATTTTAAGTCACCCAAAGGTAGAAGCCAAGGTAGAGAACATCTAATCAGTATCTAAGTGGTAGGGTAGATTGCTAAACCCAGTGGCTATCAAATAAAACTTCGAATCTTCACAGAGATTATGATTTGAGACATCTGTGTTTATGAGACTCTGAAGGTTGGTGAGAATAAATTTATTAAAAGCCTAATAAGAATTTGGCAGTTGTATGGTCATTGAAATGCAGCACCTATGAAAACATTAAGAAAATTCTCAAGAACATACACACAAATCACTGGAATCCCAAAGTAAGCTAGTGAAGATTTTTTTCCAGAAGTGGCACTCTTCTCAATGTACATAGCAAATATCATTTTGGATGTTAAAAACAAAGGTTATCTTAGTAAGATTAGAAATCAGAGAAAGGGAGGGCACTGGTGATGAGTCCATGTCTACATTTTCTAGTTTTGTTTCCCAAATCAGTGTTGTATTGGCTTGCAATCTCTACCATTGTACATGCTGAGTGTTTTGTTTCTAAAACTCCATGTTTTAAACCTAGCTCTTAACCATTGATCTCTGACTAATGCCTACACCAGATCTACCTTAGCAAGTTGCACATTCTTCAGTTTTCTTCTGTTCCTTCTTAATCCTTCTTTTGGCACCAATTCCTGATTTTCTTCTGGAAATCCCTTCCTCTCCTGCCTTTTGAGTCTATCTGCTTTACGTGGGTTTCCTCTTGAAAACAGATATCCTGTAAGAGAATAATGGCTTAGAATAAGGTGCCCATTTGGTTCATTTAACCAGAGACAGTTCTGATTCACACCTGTCATACTTTTTGAATTGTTCTTAGTTCTATTGTACTCTAAGGCATCCTTTGTTGTTGTTCAGTCACTCAGTCATGTCCAACTCTGTGATCTCATAGACCATAGCATGCCAGCCTTCTCTGAGTTTGCTCAAGCTCATGTCCATTGAGTTGGTGATGCCATCCAACCATCTCATCCTCTGTTCTGATTCACACCTGTCATACTTTTTGAATTGTTCTTAGTTCTATTGTACTCTAAGGCATCCTTTGTTGTTGTTCAGTCACTCAGTCATGTCCAACTCTGTGATCTCATAGACCATAGCATGCCAGCCTTCTCTGAGTTTGCTCAAGCTCATGTCCATTGAGTTGGTGATGCCATCCAACCATCTCATCCTCTGTCCCTCCTTCTCCTCCTGTCCTCAATCTTTCCTAGCTTCATGGTCTTTTCCAATCAGTTGGTGCTTTGCATCAGGTGACCAAAATATTGGAGCTTCAGCTTCAGCATCAATCAATTCAATGAATATTCATGGTTGATTTCCTTTAGGACTGACTGGTTTCATCTCCTTGCTGCCCAAGGGACTCTCAAGAGTTTCAGAGAGAATCCGCTATACAGCTCTCAAAGTGCAATTCCAACCCTGAGAGGTTGGCTAAGAAGTCTTGAAAGAAAATGGCTGCCAATGAACTAATTCCTGCCATCTGGCAGCTTACATTTGTTACTAAGCTGACTTTTCTTCCCCTGTTAGTAGTTGAGATGTTAATGGAAGGAGAGAGTACATAGCAGATACAGTGGAGCACAGTAATAAATCAAGGTACTTGAGTCCAAAATTCATAAATGTTTTACCTTGCACTTCCCATCTAAGTAAAACATTTATTTATGTTTCAGAAACTCTTTTACACTGATGCAAATTTTCAGAGTTTGCTTAGCCTAATTTTATATTTTAAGTCACCCAAAGGTAGAAGCCAAGGTAGAGAACATCTAATCAGTATCTAAGTGGTAGGGTAGATTGCTAAACCCAGTGGCTATCAAATAAAACTTCAAATCTTCACAGAGATTATGATTTGAGACATCTGTGTTTATGAGACTCTGAAGGTTGGTGAGAATAAATTTATTAAAAGCCTAATAAGAATTTGGCAGTTGTATGGTCATTGAAATGCAGCACCTATGAAAACATTAAGAAAATTCTCAAGAACACACACACAAATCACTGGAATCCCAAAGTAAGCTAGTGAAGATTTTTTTCCAGAAGTGGCACTCTTCTCAATGTACATAGCAAATATCATTTTGGATGTTAAAAACAAAGGTTATCTTAGTAAGATTAGAAATCAGAGAAAGGGAGGGCACTGGTGATGAGTCCATGTCTACATTTTCTAGTTTTGTTTCCCAAATCAGTGTTGTATTGGCTTGCAATCTCTACCATTGTACATGCTGAGTGTTTTGTTTCTAAAACTCCATGTTTTAAACCTAGCTCTTAACCATTGATCTCTGACTAATGCCTACACCAGATCTACCTTAGCAAGTTGCACATTCTTCAGTTTTCTTCTGTTCCTTCTTAATCCTTCTTTTGGCACCAATTCCTGATTTTCTTCTGGAAATCCCTTCCTCTCCTGCCTTTTGAGTCTATCTGCTTTACGTGGGTTTCCTCTTGAAAACAGATATCCTGTAAGAGAATAATGGCTTAGAATAAGGTGCCCATTTGGTTCATTTAACCAGAGACAGTTCTGATTCACACCTGTCATACTTTTTGAATTGTTCTTAGTTCTATTGTACTCTAAGGCATCCTTTGTTGTTGTTCAGTCACTCAGTCATGTCCAACTCTGTGATCTCATAGACCATAGCATGCCAGCCTTCTCTGAGTTTGCTCAAGCTCATGTCCATTGAGTTGGTGATGCCATCCAACCATCTCATCCTCTGTTCCTCCTTCTCCTCCTGTCCTCAATCTTTCCTAGCTTCATGGTCTTTTCCAATCAGTCGGTGCTTTGCATCAGGTGACCAAAATATTGGAGCTTCAGCTTCAGCATCAATCAATTCAATGAATATTCAGGGTTGATTTCCTTTAGGACTGACTGGTTTCATCTCCTTGCTGCCCAAGGGACTCTCAAGAGTTTTCTCTAGCACCACAGTTTGAAAGCATCAATTCTTTGGCTTTCAGCCTTAATTTTGGTCCAACTCTCACATCTGTACATGATTACTGAAAAAAAACCATAGCTTTGACTAGACAGAACTTTGTCAGTAAAGTAATGTCTCTCCTTTTTAATATGCTGTCTAGGTTTGTGATAGTCTTTCTTTCAAGGAGCAAGTGTCTTTTAATTTAATGGCTGCAGCCACCATCCACAGTGATTTTGGAGCCCAAGAAAATAAAGTAATTGTTTCTATTTTTCCCCATTTTTTTGCCATGAAGTGATGGGACCAGATGCCATAATAATTTTTTGAATGTCGAATTTTAAGCCAACTTTTTCACTTTCACCTTCATTAAAAGGCTCTTTAGTTTCTCTTTTGGAGAAAGAAACGGCAACCCACTCCAGTGTTCTTGCCTGGAGAATCCCAGGGACGGGGGAGCCTGGTGGGTTGCCCTGTATGGGGTCGCACAGAGTCGGACACAACTGAAGTGACTTAGTAGTAGTAGTAGTAGTTCCTCTTTGCTTTCTGTCATAAGTGTGGTATCATCTGCATATCTGAGGTTACTGATATATCTCCCAGTAATCTTGATACCAGCTTGTGCTTCATCCAGGCTGGCATTTCACATGATGTACTCTGCACATAAGTTAAATAATCAGGGTTTTGTTAAATAAGCTAAATAAGCAAGCATCCTTATTTGAATAATATACACTCAAGATAATCCAGAAGTATTTTCCATCCTCCTTGTCACAACAGTTATTTCAGCCATATTTAAAACCATTGAGATATTAGATGTTTGCTGAGAATGCCAGAAGAGAAGCAAGACTTGAAACTTAGAGGGTTCAATAGACACAAGCAGAGAAGAGCTCAGGCCATCAAATCCATTAGCTGCATTAGAAAACAGCAAACACTTTGGAGAGCAAGGCCAGAAAATCTCAATCCTTGTGATAAATTTTATCTTCGATATCCAGGTACCCTTATTTTATATTAAACAGATATAAAATCTGTTTTTCCCAGATTTTGGAGTCAACACACATTTTTTTTTTTTTCCTCTCAGCTTTCTAGATCATCCCTTTTTTGTTGTTGTTGTTACTTGACGCAGACATAGTCTTCATTGGTCCAGGCAAAATTCTTATAACTTAGCATCTGTACTTCCATTTACTGAAATGCAAAATAATCACAAGATATTTTATCCATGTATAGACGTGCCTTATTGCTGTTGTTTGGCTGCTATTACATTCCAGTGTTCTATTTGTCTCTTTCTAAATAACTCATATCAAAACATCACTTAAATAAAAAATAAAAACTATCAAAAGCAAATTTAGCTTCTTGTTTTTTTTAAACTTTTGCTATAGTCCTAAGAACCTTTCATTGTTTAAAATTGTATGAAACTATTAAAATACCTGACTGTTCATGAAATATGCCAGTGAATAAAAATACTATTAGTTTTACTGAAAAGTAAATATTTTAACCTATAGACCAATCATTAAGCAGCAGACAGCTATTGTTTATCATGCAAACAAATTCATGTAACTGGAATCAGGCACTTAGCTTATAGTTTTTTAAAGATAAATATTAACGCATATTTGTCATAATATAGCCTTATCAGTGAAGATTGTATCTATTATAAGTAAAGATTAAAAGAATTACCAATAAGCAATAACTGAATCAAAAGGGTGAGAATCAACAGAGGTAAAATTTTTCCTTCATTTATTTTATGTAAGATTTAATTGGAAAAGTATAGATAAAAAAGTCTATAGCTTATATGTGAAAAGACATTGAATTTCAAGTTTGATTTTTGTCAAACAATAGTGTGATTTTTTTTCTTGTTTAATATTGCAAAGCTAGCATTTAAAAAGGTTATGCTGCACAGGGGAAAAGAAAACTTTGATTCATGTACAAAAGATATTGAAAGCCAGATGTTTTGTCTCAATATATATTGGAATTTCTAATGATTCATGCAGGACTGCCAGTATCCAATGTAAAATGTGATTGGATGTCAGTCAGAGGAGATATAACAATCATTTATTCTACTTGGTAGAGAATTCAACTAGTTTAAGGTCCCTTTCATCTTTCAGTTTATACAGTGCCCCAAGGTGTAAGTTAAATCCTGATTGCAGTTAATTTATATAATCACCAGAAGCAGCTCTCTGAAATTCCATACTGATAGGTTATCATGTTATTCCCCAGAATAAATAGGTTTGATTCTATGGACTTGCATATACATGATTTTAAATTGTCATTCTGTTAGTAATAACTGTAATAGATATATGTATTAGTCATATAGGCTTCCCTCATAGCTCAATTGCTAAAGAATCCGCCTGCAATGCAGGAGACCTCAGTTTGATTTCTGGGTCAGGAAGATCTGCTGGAGAAGGGATAGGATTCCCATTCTAGTATTCTTGGATTTCCCTTGTGGCTCAGCTGATAAAGAATCCACCTGCGATGTGAGAGACCTGGGTTCGATCCCTGGGTTGGGAAGATCCCCTGGAGAAGGGAAAGGCTACCCACTCCAGTATTCTGGCCTGGAGAATTCCGAGGACTGTATAGTCCATGGAGTCACAAAGAGTCAAACATGACTGAGTGACTAATCTATGTTAGACGTATAGATTTAGTAAATATATTGGTATTAATGTTAAATGAAGCAATTACTAAATTTCTGAGAAATTATATTAGTATTATAATTGAAAGTATTGGAAATGGAATTGGAGTTTTAATATGTGAATATGAATAGATATGTTTCAAACATAAATTGTCAGAATTCAATACTGACAGGGAAAATTAATGTTAAGCACATATGGACTCTCAACATACTCTGAGATAAAGATTCCTAGTTGAAATAAAATGTAAAGAGGTCAATTTTTGATGTGCCAGATAAAAATGAAGCATCTTAGACCACAAGATTTTATAGAAACAGATCTTAAAAAAGTCTCTGTCAACTAGGGAAGTGCTTGACTCTGGTTGGGTGAACAGTGCACTTTTTTTACTATATTAATGAGCTAATATTGCCCTTGAATTTCATTTAAAATATATGAGTGCAATATCAAAGAATAATCCATCAATCTAGAATTGAGCTTAATACAGGTCAATTACATTAAGTGAATTATTTGCATTAACTCATAGAACTAAATAATGAGTGGATGCCCACATGGAGTTCTGGGTTAATGCATATGTATTTCTGACCCTCAACATCAACTCATATTTTAAACTCTTTTGATTATGACTTCTTATTAATAAAGTACCTCATTCATTTTGTGGTAGTTTAATTTAGTTTTTTATCCCTTGATTTGCAGAGTATATTTTCAGTTCTCCCAACAGAGATGCATGTATTCTGTCATTATGCTGCTATTAATACTTCATGGGAATCTTTTCAAAAAGACCATTTCTCTACTAGAGAAAAATTCACCAATGCACAGGACATTGCAATTTCCATTCTTACAGCACAAGTTAGTATCACTGTTCTAAGAAGAGTCATTAAACTTTTCTCAGCAAATTGCTTTAGTTTCCTTTCCTACACAACTTCAATATTAGTTTTTATTATGTATTTATATCAGCCTTCAATATAAAGCCTTAGAAGTGATTATTTTCAGCTGTTATAAAAAATAACATAAAATGATTATTTTGGATATAATCTTATTTTTTTTTTACTTCTAGTCAAGGATAATGGGATATCACTTATATGCAGAATGTTTTTAAAAAGTTAAAAATGAACATATTAAAAAAGCAAACGCACTCATAGATTTAAAGAATGAACTTATGTTACTGGGGGGAAGGGTGGGTAGGAGGATAGATTAAAATTTCGGGATTGACATGTACATACTGCCATATTTAAAATAGATAATGATAATAATAAAGATAACCAACAAGTACCTGTTGTGTAGCACAGGTAGTTCTACTGAATGCTAATAATCTTTTCCAAAAGGAATTTGAAAAAGAACAGATACATGTATAACTCAATCACATTGCTGCACTCCTGAAATTAACAAAGCATTGTTAAAAAATTATCAGCTCAGTTCAGTTCAGTTCGGTCGCTCATTCGTGTCCGACTCTTTGCGACCCCATGAATTGTTCCTCTGCCTTTTCTAAAGCCAGCTTGAACATCAGGGAGTTCACGGTTCACGTATTGCTGAAGCCTGGCTTGGAGGATTTTGAGCATTACTTTACTAGCATGTGAGATGAGTGCAATTGTGCGGTAGTTGGAGCATTCTTTGGCATTGCCTTTCTTTGGAATTGGAATGAAAACGGACCTTTTCCAGTCCTGTGGCCACTGCTGAGTTTTCCAAATTTGCTGGCATATTGAGTGCAGCACTTTCACAGCATCATCTTTCAGGATTTGAAACAGCTCAATTGGAATTCCATCACCTCCACTAGCTTTGTTCGTAGTGATGCTTTCTAAGGCCCACTTGACTTCACATTCCAAGGTGTCTGGCTCTAGATCAGTGATCACATCATCATGTTTATCTGGGTTGTGACGATCTCTTTTGTACAGTTCTTCCGTGTATTCTTGCCACCTCTTCTTAATATCTTCTGCTTCTGTTAGGTCCATACCATTTCTGACCTTTATCAAGCCCATCTTTGCATGAAATATTCCCTTGTTATCTCTAATTTTCTTGAAGGGATCTCTAGTCTTTCCCATTCTGTTCTTTTCCTCTATTTTTTTTGCATTGATCGCTGAAGAAGGCTTTCTTATCTCTTTTTGCTATTCTTTGGAACTCTGCATTCAGATGCTTATATCTTTCCTTTTCTCCTTTGCTTTTCGCCTCTCTTCTTTTCACAGCTATTTGTAAGGCCTCACCAGACAGCCATTTTGCTTTTTTGCATTTCTTCAATATAAAAAAAGTAAAACAACATACCTTCTGCAGATTGAAATATAGCAATTTTGGAAATGCATTAATGGGCTTGAGTTTCAGAAAGTGACATAGAATGTATTTCAATAATTAATCCCGGAAAAGGAATATTTCCTGGTGACTCAGATGGTAAAGAATCCACCTACAACACAGGACACCAGGTTCGATCCCTTGGTCAGGAAGATCCCCTGGAGAAGGGAACAGATACCTACTCCAGTATTCTTGCATGGAGAATTCCATGCACAGAGAAGCCTGGCAGGTTACAGTCCATGGATTTGCAAAGAGTCAGACACGACTGAGTGATGAACTTGCAAACTTGAGAAGGAAAGTTTCAGTGGCAGAAAATCTTTTAAGAGATGAAACTATCTCAAGTATCAAAGAATTTTGCTAAAGAACCATCGCATGGTCTTATGAAGATTTTCTGGTCTCTGTTTACTCAAGATGATGTCTGTCAACTGAGGACTTCATGGCCATATCTCTGCCACCTAGATGAGAAATTTCCAATAATCTTCCAATAAAGATTACCCCTTAATTTATAAATTAGAGAAATAAAGCAAAGATTGTTGTCCCTAGATAGAATATTCATTTAAATTGGAACTAAATTAAATCTGACAATTCAAAGGGTAAAAAGCAATCTTAAAACTAAAACAGAAAAACATTCAATTTTATTTCTGATGTGGTATTAAGAAATGAGAACATATATCTAGAGGATGTTAGGCTTTCCTACTACTAATGCTTTTCTTTATCAAAAGTATTTAAAATTGTAGAAAAATTGGAAGCAGAAATCAT
The DNA here is from genome assembly GCA_006410635.1 of Cephalophus harveyi. Classification (NCBI taxonomy): domain Eukaryota; kingdom Metazoa; phylum Chordata; class Mammalia; order Artiodactyla; family Bovidae; genus Cephalophus; species Cephalophus harveyi. The sequence goes on along the minus strand of SJYT01029459.1, from coordinate 91,677 downwards.
GAGGATAGTCTAGTCTTCATGTATAAGGTCAGTTCAGTTCAGTTGCTCAGTCATGTCTGACTCTTTGGGACCCTATGGGCTGCAGCACGCCAAGCCTCCTTGTCCATCACCAGCTCCCAGAGCTTGCTCAAACTCATATCCATAGAGTCAGTGATACCATCCAACCATCTCATCCTCTGTCATCCCCTTCTCCTCCTGCCTTCAATTTTTCCCAGTGTCAGGGTATTTTCTAATGAGTCAGTTCTTTGCATCAGATGGTCAAAGTATTGGAGCTTCAGCATCAGTCCTTCTGATGAATATTCAGAGTTGATTTCCTTTAGGATTGACTAGTTTGATCTCCTTGCATGTATAAGGTGACTTCTCCAAAAATCTGAACATGTTAAAAGCAAATAATGTGATTAGAGCCATGGAAGAAATATTATTTTATGTTATACCATATTGTATGTATCAATTATGTCTGTGACTAAAATTATTTACTACTACTGCTCCTATTAAGTCGCTTCAGTCATTTCTGACTCTGCACGACCCCATAGATGGCAGCCCACCAGGCTCTTCTGTCTCTGGGATTCTTCAGGCAACAATACTGGAGTGGGTTGTCATTTCCTTCTCCAATGCACGCATGAATGCTAAGTCACTTCAGTCATGTCCGACTCTGTGCAACCCTATGGACAGCAGCCCACCAGGCTCCTCTGTCCACAGGATTCTCTAGGCAAGAATACTGGAGTGGGTTGCCACTTCCTTCTCCAAAATTATTTACTAAAATCTCACCAAATATGGGATATCCCTGGTGGTCCAGTGGTTAAGATTTCACCTTCCAATGCCGAGAATGATGATATGATCCCTGGTCATCAAGCTAAGATTCCATGTGCCTCATGGTGAAAAACCAAATCATAAAACAAGCAATATTGTAACAAATTCAGGCTTCTCTGGTGGTTCAGAGGTTAAAGCATCTGCCTGCAATGTGGGAAACCTGGGTTCGATCCCTGGGTCGGGAAGATCCCCTGGAGAAGGAAATGGCAACCCACTCCTGTATTCTTGCCTGGAGAATCCCATGGATGGAGGAGCCTGATGGGCTACAGTCCATGGGGTCGTAAAGAGTTGGAAACAACTGAGCGACTTCACTTTCACTTTCATGGTGAAAAACAAATCATAAAACAGAAGCAATATTGTAACAAATTCAGTAAAGACTTTAAAAATGGTCCACATGAAAAAAATTTTTAATCTTACCAGATAAAATCTTCACAAAATTGACTAGAAAGATTTTTTTTAACTCCAGTGTAATGCATGTGCTGTGCTCAGCTGTGCTGAGTCGCTTCAGTCATTTCCAGCTCTTTGCAACCCTGTGGACTGTAGCCTCCCTAGGCTCCTCTGTCCATGGGGATTCTCCAAGCCAGAATACTAGAGTGGGTTGCTATGCCCTCCTCCAGGGGATCTTCCCAACCCAGGGATCAAACCCAGCTCTCTTGCATTGCAGGTGGATTCTTTATAGACTGAGCCACCAGGGAAGCCCCAGTGTAATGCATAAACTATATTATATATTTAATTTTATTTTGCCTATTATTTTAAAAACTGGGGAAAAAAGAGGAAAAGAAAGTTAAGAGAATCAATAGCATCTCAGAATTGGCCTAGGTGTGTATTGCTAGTCACTTTTTCTCCCAGAGATTACTAGAATTTTGTCTTCTAATGTCATATATTTATTTTGTTTTGTATTTCAACTTTATAAAAGTGATATTAAACAGTATATACTGTTTTACACCTAGCTTATTTTACTTGTTATATTTGTGAGATTCATCCTCAATTTTGTCTGTAGTGGTCATTTTATTCCTTGTCATTGTTGACTAGTACTCCATTGGATGAACATGCCAGAATTTATTTATCCCTCCTATTGTTGATAAATGAATTAATTTTTAGTTTTTGGTTATTGCAAATAACATTGGTATACACATATATGTGCATTTCTTTAAGGAAATATGTTTGGCTTTTTGGTAGGAATAAATTCAGGAGTGGAATTACTGGACTAGTGAATAGTAATATGCTGCTGCTGCTGCTGCTAAGTCGCTTCAGTCGTGTCCGACTCTGTGCGACCCCACAGATGGCAGCCCACTGGGCTCTGCCATCCCTGGGATTCTCCAGGCAAGAACCCTGGAGTGGGTTGCCATCTCCTTCTCCAATGCATGCAAGTGAAAAATGAAAGTGAAGTCGCTCAGTCGTGTCTGACTCAGCGACCCCATGGACTGCAGCCTACCAGGCTCCTCTGTCCATGGGAGTTTCCAGGCAAGAGTACTGGAGTGGGATGCCATTGCCTTCTCCGAATAGTAATATATCCAGCACCAATTAATGTAGCATAAGAAACTGTTCTCCAGTCATAAGTGCCAGTGGCAGAAAATGAGAATTCTACTTGCTGCACATCCTCACTAACATTTGATATCATTTGTCTTTTAGGCCTATCCTAAATTGTGAAAAATTGTCTGTTTTCTTTTTTATATATTATTTTTATTTTTTATTTATTGTTATTATTTTTTACTTTACAAGATTATATTGGTTTTGCCTCACATCAACATGAATCCACCATGGGTATACACATGTTCCCAATCCCGAATCCCCCTCCCATCTCCCCCCGCCCCACACCATACCTCTGGGTCATCCCAGTGCACCAGCCCCAAGCATCCTGTATCCTGTATCGAACATAGACTGGCGATTTGTTTCTTACATGATATTATACACATTTCAATGCCATTCTCCCAAATCATCCCACCCTCTCCCTCTCTCACAGAGTCCAAAAGACTGTTCTATACATCTGTGTCTCTTTTGTTGTCTTGCATACAGGGTTATCGTTACCATCTTTCTAAATTCCATTTATATGCGTTAGTATGCTATATTGGTGTTTTTCTTTCTGGCTTACTTCACTCTGTATATTCGGCTCCAGTTTCATCCACTTCATTAGAACTGATTCAAATGTATTCTTTTTAATGGCTGAGTAATACTCCATTGTGTATATGTACCACAGCTTTCTTATCCATTCATCTGCTGATGGACGTCTAGGTTGCTTTCATGTCCTGGCTATTATAAACAGTGCTGCGATGAACATTGGGGTACACATGTCTCTTTCAATTCTAGTTTCCTCAGTGTGTATGCCCAGCAGTTGGATTGCTGGGTCATAAGGCAGTTCTATTTGCAGTTTTTTAAGGAATCTCCACACTATTTTTAAGATGTACAAAATTGTGATATAAGGATTTGAAAGAAATCACTTATTTTTTTAAGGATATTGAGAAAAAATATACCAACATTCAGTATCAAATATCTTAGAGTGAACATTAATGAATGATTACATTTAAAGCCAAAACTCCACATTTTCAATAATTGGTATATGTTTTATAAGTGAAAGCATGCTATTTTAGTAGGAAAAAATAAAGGATAAAATCATACATCAAAACTTTTTTATGTTCCATGAACTTGAGAGACTAAAAATATTGCAATTGTCTATCTTACCAGAAATGGTCCTCAATATTGAGATTGAATTGCCTTGGAAAATAGTTGCAATCAATTTTCATTTGATCCATTCAGCTACTCAATGAGATTAGATGTTAAGATTTATAGTCTGACTTCTTGTGCAAATTATAGGTCTCTTGCAAGGGTGAAGACATGGAAGGGGTATGCAGTATATTTCCCATACTTGGTGTTCAGCATTTAAGTGGATACATAATATTTGATCCATTCAGCTACTCAATGAGATTAGATGTTAAGATTTATAGTCTGACTTCTTGTGCGAATTATAGGTCTCTTGCAAGGGTGAAGACATGGAAGGGGTATGCAGTATATTTCCCATACTTGGTGTTCAGCATTTAAGTGGATACATAAACTAGTAGTGATCTGATCAGAAGGAAAGGAGAATACCATTTCAATTTGAAATGAATCCGTAATGATCTGAAATATTGTTTTTGTAGTTCACTTGGATTCTGCTCAAGCTATAGAAGTGAAAATCTTAACAAGGAAAAAAACACTTAGGGGCAGTTGTGAACTTCTCCATTGAAAATTGAGACCCATTTCTATTATATAACTACAGGGAAACCACATACATCTTGTTTATGAGTACTGGTGGGTGGCTTAGAATAACTTTGACATTTCTTTAGCGATGGTAACTAGTACAGGAAAGAGGTAAGAATGATCATTAACTGCATATGTATGTGCATCTTAAAAATGAAATAAAAAGCAGTAAAATGTTGAGTTGAAATTTAATTCAAGTATTTCTTTCAATTAGTCTACATTATTGAAATTAAACTCTAGAAATTCTAAGCCCAAAGTGCTGCTTATCTATAATATGATTAACAGTCATTCAGTATAATCTTGATGTCAGAATGATAGGTCAAATATAAATTGTTATTTCTGCTCATATTAAAATCGAATCCCTCTCTGTCTTCTAACCTCCTTCTTTTCTGATGTTATGCATGTGAGTATTATAAATCCAATTTCCGAAATAATTTAATTTCTTTCTTTACTTAACTAACTGTTAAGGTCACAATTGATTAAATTGAGACTACAAAAGTATACATGTTTACTGAAAGCTCCAACTAAAGGTCAATGGGAAAATTAAAGGAAGACTTTAT
>SJYT01029459.1:67434-86069 GCA_006410635.1 Cephalophus harveyi | reverse complement strand
CTCATTGGAAAAGACTCTGATGCTGGGAGGGATTGGGGGCAGGAGGAGAAGGGGACGACCGAGGATGAGATGGCTGGATGGCATCATTGACTCGGTGGACATGAATCTGAGTGAACTCCAGGAGTTGGTGATGGACAGGGAGGCCTGGCGCGCTGTGATTCATGGGGTTGCAAAGAGTCGGACACGACTGAGTGACTGAACTGAACTGAACTGAAACTGAGATTTGAGAAGATAAAGAGTTTCCCCAAAATATACATTGAGTGGTTATATGAATTAAACATACACTCTTTCAGGCCTAAATGGTCAAACTCATTCCATTTAGTTCAGTCACTCAGTCATGTATGACTCTTTGTGACCCCATGGACTGCAGCAGGCCAGACCTTCTTGTCCATTGCCAACTCCCAGAGTCTACTCAAACTCATGTCCATTGAGTCAGTGATGCCATCCAGCCATCTCATTCTCCGATATCCCCTTCTCCTCCCACCTTCAATCTTTCCCAGCATTAGGGTTTTTTCAAATGAGTCAGTTCTTCACATTAGGTGGCCAAAGTATTGAAGTTTCAGCTTCAACATCAGACCTTCCAAAGAATATTCAGGACTGATTTCCTTTAGGATGGACTGGTTGGATTTCCTTGCAGTCCAAAGGACTCTCAAGAATCTTCTCCAACACCACAGTTCAAAAGCATCAATTCTTTGGCACTCAGCTTTCTTTATAGTCCAACTTTCACATCCATACATGACTACTGCAAAAACCATAGTGTTGACTAGACGGACCTTTGTAGGTCAGCCTCCTAGAAATGCTCTGCTTTACTTTCTTAAGTAAAGCACACTCCTGGTATGTTTTCAATTTCTAGCTTCCTCAGATGTCTTCCTTTACTCTTTAAATTGTGGTGTTTTCACAGGGTTAGTAATTAGAGATAGTTAAATTTGCCAAGTAAACAAAAATGTGGAATCTCTTATTTTTAGAAAAATAATTGGAAATAAATATGGATATCTCTGTATGTTAATATTTTCATCAAGAATAAAATCACTCTATTATTTTAAAAAAATTCCTCAGATGTTTGTCTCACATATCAGCTGGTTATATTCATCTTCAAATGATATGGATATAATAATTTGAAAGGCAAACACACTATTTATACTGAAATATAAGATTTACTTGAGGAACTGAGAAATATTTGTTGTATATCGGTCTTTATGGAAATGTCATTTTTGAGGGAATGTCATTCATAGGACTTCATTTCAGTTCGGTTCAGTCACTTAGTATTGTCCGACTCTTTGTGACCCCATGAATTGCAGTATGCTAGGCCTCCCTGTCCATCACCAACTCCCGGAGTTCACTCAGACTCATGTCCATCAAGTTGGTGAAGCCATCCAGCCATCTCATCCTCTGTCGTCTCATTCTCCTCCTGCCCCCAATCCCTCCCAACATCAGAGTCTTTTCCAATGAGTCAACTCTTCGCATGAGGTGGCCAAAGAACTGGAGTTTCAGCTTTAGCATCATTCTTTCCAAAGAATACCCAGGACTGATCTCCTTCAGAATGGACTGGTTGGATCTCCTTGCAGTCCAAGGGACTCTCTCTCAAGAGTCTTCTCCAACAACACAGTTTAAAAGCATCAATTCTTCGGCACTCAGCTTTCTTAATAGTCCAACTCTCACATCCATACATGACCACAGGAAAAACTATAGCCTTGACTAAATGGACCTTTGTTGACAAGGTAATGTCTCTGCTTTTGAATATGCTATCTAGGTTGGTCATAACTTTTCTTCCAAGGAGTAAGTGACTTTTAATTTCACCATCTGCAGTGATTTTGGAGTCCCCCAAAATAAAGTCTGACACTGTTTCCACTGTTTCCCCATCTATTTCCCATGAAGTGATGGGACCAGATGTCATGATCTTTGTTTTCTGAAGATCTTGAATACTTTGCAAATGTTGGCTATTATCTTTATTAAAATGGCAAGATTGTGATGAAAACAGATCTTAGCTACAGGCCAAAAAACCTAAGTTTGAATTCTATATTCTCAATAATAGTGGGCAAGTAGTGTTGCTGACTGGAACCTTTAAAGATCTGTGAATACCTGGCCTCTGTTAAAAAGTTTCTGTTCCATCTGTTTAAATATCATATGTAAGGCTGTAAGGCTATATTACAAACTAAATAGTTCATCAATGCTCTTAATTTCCCTTCAGCCCTATTTCTAGAGTGATTTAGCTAATCCATACTAGAATCTCTTGTTCAGAAGGAAATATGTGTCCTCACACTGGGAAACAGATTTTTTTTTTCCTTCAAATGTGGCCTTTGTTTACCTGATTGGTGTCATCTCCCATTGTCTCTCTTAAATATTGCACTCAGGTTATACACAAATTTTTGCTACTTCTCCAAATAGGAAATAAGTGGCTCAGTGGTAAAGAAACTGCTTGCCAGTGTAGAAGATGTGGGTCCGATCCCTGGGTCAAGAAGATCCCCTGGAGGAAAAAATGGCAACCCGCTCCAGTATTCTTGCCTGAAAAATTCCATAGACAGAGGAGCCCACTGGGCTGCATTCCATGGGGTCACAAAAAGCTGGACACAACTGAGCACTCACAAGCAAACAGATGATAAGATTCAAGTGATATTCTTTCTGAATACACAGCTTTACAAACCATCTTCTCTCTACCAGAAGTGTACAGCTTCCTTCAATTCAGGTTCACTTTAAAAGTGTGAAAGTGATCTTCGAAAGCATTTATCATCCAAATGTGCCTCAATTCTTTCATCAATTTCATTTGTTGTCTGCTAAAATTCCTGTTTTTCTAAAACTGGAATTTAGAAAAATGTGAGAATAAATAGGTAAATATCAGTCAATAGAAAGGCAAATATCAATAATTAGAAATCAGATTAAATGAAGTGGGGTGAATGTTTGAATGGCTTCAAACATTTTGGCTGGAAAAACACCCTTAGTGTAGGGTAAATAAGCATGGGAGAAGAATTTGTTAAATAAACACATATAACAATGACTTTCTAGAGATAGACACTGGAGACTGTAAACTGACCAAACTGCCAGTGAATCTTCTCACTGCACACAGCCCTGAAGAATCTTACAAAGTATTGACTCTTTCCCACAGGATAGATGCTCAAGTTTTATAATGACCCAGTTTGAGAATGGGGGGTTGCTATTTGGGGATCTCCTGGCTTTCCCAGAACATCATAATTCATTATTTCCTGGGCAGTTTCATTTGGGGCATTCAGATGCCCAAAACTGATTCATGGAATCATCAAATTAATTATTTCAATCTCAAAGGCAAAAATACTTATAGGGGTCCTTCATAAAGGGTAGGCCTGTCTTTATAAACAAAATGTAAGGGATGAATTAAAAGTGCCAAATAAAGTTTTAATAAATGATATATGTCATATAGATTATGATAATAAGACATCTTAATTTAACCTCACACAATTTAGAAAAGAGTTGACTGTATCATCAAATGTCTGCTACCTTTTCCCATCATCTTTTAACTTAGTTTTATATGTTGACCAAAAATCTGGAGCACTGAGTAATAAAAAAGCTAAATTAGAAAATCTTTTAATTAAGAACATTAATAATAGTGAACTAATATGAATGAATTATACATGAATGGAAATATGTATATCTTGTATTTTCAAATATATATGCATTTGAAAATAAGTAAAACTTATTACATAGAGACTGTGATAAATCTAGTAGTATAAAGAAAGATGAATTTCTCATAGCTGATTTCTGTGTGTGCATGCGTGCTAAATTGATTCAGTCGTGTCTGAGCCTTTGCAACCCTATGGACTGTGGCCCTTCAGGTTCCTCTGTCCATGGGATTCTTCAGGCAATAATAATGGAGTAGGTTGCCATTCCCTTCTGCAGGGGATCTTTTTGACCCATGGATCAAACCTGCATCTCTTGTGTTACAGGCAGATTCTTTACCAACTGAGTTATCAGGAACTAGTGCATCCATAATTCAGTCAACTTGAAGATCATGAGATGCCTGATTTTTCTAAATTAGAGACTAGCAACGTTTGTTTAGCTACGTAAGAGATTGTCTTTATAGAATATATTGGGTGGGCCCAAAAGTTTGTTCAGATTTTTAAAAATCTGAACAAACTTTTGGGGCAACCCAATAGTAGGAGTACTTTGGGAAAGATCTGAGATAGGGCTGGAAATATGGTTTAGTCTATAAATTAGGTAGGCCATAGGCCCTTATGAAAACATAAATCTTATATATTACAGAACAAGTGGAGGATGATCTTCATCTTTATACACAGGGATGGAGTTAGAGGACATGCATAAATGATCTTATAGATGGAAATCCAATAGTAAAAAATATTTATTCAGGCGTCAAAAAATTAACATAAAGTACTGCTAATGGCCTAACTACCAACTAGAAAAAAATATTTAATACTGTGGAATTAAAGCTTAAGATAAGAATATACACACTCACACACACACACACACATATATATCTGTGTGTGTAAACAAATAACTGAATCACTTTCTTATATACCTTAAACTAGCACAGCATAATACATTAACTTCCCTTGTGGCTCAGACGGTAAAAGCGTCTGCCTACAATGCGGGAGACCCAGGTTCGATCCCTGGGTGGGGAAGATCCTTGGAGAAGGAAATGGCAACCCACTCCAGTATTCTTGCCTGGAAAATTCCATGGACAGAGGAGCCTGATAGGTTACACCCCATGGGGTCGCAAAGAGTCGGACACGACTGAGCAACTTCACTTAACTTCATACCTCAAAAAAGTGGTAAAAAAAGGAAGAAAGGAAGAAAATGGTAACTATTGAGGTCATGGATATGTTAATTATATTGATCATGGTGGTCATTTAGCAAAGCAATGTATTCCGTGTGTGCTCGGAAGTCATGTCTGACTCTACTCTATGGACTGTATAGCCTGCCAGGCTCCTCTGTCCAAGGGATTTTCCAGGCAAGAATACTGGAGTAGGTTGTCATTTCCTCCTCCAGGGATAGAACCTGATTCTCCTACACTGGCAGGTGGATTCTTTACTACATCACCTGGTAAGCCCAGCAATGCATACATATATCAAAATGTAAGTTGTATGCCTGAAATGTATGCAATTTGTATTTGTTGATTATGCATCAATAGACAGAATAAAGGGGGGAAAAGCTTAGCTAGGTAGAGAATCTCATATAGATGCCTTTTTAATTCACATAAAATTTACCAATTAATGAGACTTTAAGTGAGAAGATTCTAATAGTTAATTTGCATCACGTTGTCAAACTTACCTTTTTTTGGTCAGTAAAGAGAGTAAAATGGAGATTTAGAAATGGTTGTCTGGCAAAAACACATTCTATCCTATCAAGTATTAAATGCAATATGTTCCATTTCTCTTTGCCTTTGAAGTGTGAAGGCTAATTGCTCTACACTCCTTCAATAGCAAATGTTTTCACAGCTCACATTGCCATTTAAAGCTGCAGAAACACAAATGAAACTCCATAAGTCATCCTGTACCAAAGGAACAAGGGGACATTGTGACCTGCAATGCTGTATGTTGCTGGCAGAAGATGCTAAATTTAATTTGAACTAAATCTCTGAGGAAATACCCGAGATTAAATGTCCACGTTCTCAAAATCTTGTTTAACTTACTTAGAAGGAAGCAATATTTATTTTTTATTTTCTAGTGGCACTGTCACCTTATTTTTGTACACACCGTTGGCTCATAATACTCGATTATAGCTCATGTGATGACATTCAGTTAGCTGTAACTGCTAAAATTTGTCAAAAGAAAAATAAGGATCTCTTCTAGATTTAGAAAGTATCTATATTTCTCTTCAGGAATACAGTATTGTAAATTCGCAATTATATTGCTTTGTTTAAAATACAAAGGAAATGTCATTGACTTTTGTTGCAGCCTGGATTACAGTACATGGCCTAAATCAATGTTGCTCAAGGGTCAGAAGAAGTGGAGAAATTTAGAGTAGTCATTTTGAGGCAAGATTGTGCAGTTTTTGTACAAGCGTGAGGTGTGATCCCAACAATTAAAGGCTGTATGTAGATTAGGAGGAGGAAAGCTATCCCAGGCATTCTATTTACTGCTGCTACTGCTGCTAAGTCGCTTCAGTCGTGTCCGACTCTGTGCGACCTCATAGACGGCAGCCCACCAGGCTCCCCCGTCCCTGGGATTCTCCAGGCAAGAACACTGGAGTGGGTTGCCATCTCCTTCTCCGGGCATTCTATTTAAGGTCACTCCTTTTTCATTCCTCATGCTTCTGGTCTGGGTCCTGTTGCCATCAGGTACCGAAAAGTGCTGTGTCTTTTTGTTTGCTTTGTCTTTTACTCTCTAATCCCTATCTCCATCCCATGCCCTTCTCAATCACAGATGGTTTGTTTTAGAAACAGCATACAACTTCTTGTTTCTGTCTATGCACTTCTTCCTCCAAAATTTAAACATGAAATTCATTGTACTCTATTTTCTAATTGTGCAAACTGGTGCCGGCAGCTTACCTATTGGTATTCTGTGATTTCATCTCCTCATCCACAGAATGGGGATGATGAGGAGGAGGAGGAGTTAGTATTTTCATAGTGCTTCCAAATATCACTCCTCATTCAAGGCATTTTTCACATGCTAATTTATTTCTGCCTCATAACAATTTAGTGGAGACACACAGGAGGAAACTGAGGTGTGAAGGTTTTGGTAACTTACACAAGTTTGTGCAACCAGTAAATGACAAATCTAAATAGTTTGTTTTAAATCCTTCTTTGATCTTAACTGAAATGACACCCACTTCACAAGATTTTTATAAGTATTAAATGAATAAATACGTACATTTGCTTAGAATAGCTCCTGGCACATGGTACAATCTCAGTAACTGCTAGCTACTATAGTCGTCATTATTGAGTCAGCAAAGAGCTGACTCATTTGAAAAGACCCTGATGCTGGGAAAGATTGAAGGCAAGAGGAGAAGAGGGTGACAGAGGACGAGATGGTTGGGTAGGGTCACTGACTCTATGGACATAAGCTTGAGGAAACTCTGAGAGATAATGAAGAACAGGGAAGCCTGGTGTGCTGCAGTCAGTGGAGTTACAAATGGTCATGACTGAGTGACTAAACAACAGCAAAAGACAGTCACTTTGATTTTGTTAATATTTAAAATTTCCCCCAGTGTTACACATAAAAATTTTAATTCTCCAACCAGCTGATATCATATATTTTGTAAACTAGAGATCCAAATGTCCTAAGATAGAGCATTTGTATCTGTTATAAATAAAAAGACTTTAAAAATTCTCTAACAACTGTTATAGCAACAAATAATATTTGGTCTTTACTGAGCATGTATGGAAACAAGCATGTAAGAATACTAGAAATGAAGAATTTGTTCAATCAAAGTACAACAAATGTTTATTGAGCACAGAATTTAAACAATTGGACAGTAATGAGATCAAACCAGTCAATCCGAAAGGAAATCAACCCTGAATGGTACTTTGGCTACCTGATGGGAAGAGCTGATTCAATAGAGAAGACCCTGATGCTGGAAAGGATTGAGTGCACGAAGAGAAAGGGGCAACAGAGGATGAGATGGTTGGATGGCATCATCGACTAAATGGACAAGAGTTTGAGCAGACTCTGGGAGATAGTGAAGGATGGGGAAGCCTAGTTTGCTGCAGTCCATGGGGTCCCTAAGAATCAGACATGACTGAGTGACTGGACAACAACAAATTTTTAAAATAATAAATTATAAATTTTTTATTCTTATTAAAATAAGATTAAAACTATTGTTATATCCCCATATCAGTTAAATTAAAAACATATTTTAGGTTGTGGGGCTTTCCTTTATTCCCTAGAGTGAAAAAATTTAAATTCTTAGGATGATGCAGAAAATTGTCTCCCAAACAGAGACTTCTGGATAAGAAAATCAGTTACTAGATACATGGACCTCAGTCCTTAAGATTTCTTCACTCAGCATCAGGAAGCTTTGGAGCTTGAGATTGTGATCATTAAACAAGAAAGAAAAGTGAAAGTTGCTTAGTCTTAGGCTCTTTCGACCCCATGGACTATAGCCCACCAGGCTCCTCTATCCATGGGATTCTCCAAGCAAGAAAGCTGGAATGGGTTGCCATTCCCTTCTCCAGGGGATCTTCTCAACACAGGAACTGAACCCGGGTTTCCCTCATTACAGGAGGATTCTTTACTGTCTGAGCCATCAGGAAGCCTGCCATTCTGAATCAAATAGACTTTTTAATCATGTGACTATAAAGTTTAGCAGAAACATAAGTTTAGAGTTTGAATCTTAACTCTGCTTGTTCTACGACTTTAGAAAAATATCCTAAAAGTGATAGTCATTAATTTTGATAACTGTAGGGATATTGATTCCATAAACTTGTTTTTAGGTTAAGTAAGAAAATAAATATAACAAAAATATTGTCCTGACTCAGTACATAGTTATTTACTTTAACCAGTAATAAATTTTATTGTGTGGAAATCAAAAAAATTTTAGACTATGTTGGTTTCCCTGAAGTTTATCATATATATTTTCTGAGAAATATGGCTCTTAAAATCTATTGACTAATGTTATAATATTTTTTGTATTATACTCAAAGTTAGCAGTTAAGTTAGTGAATGTTGTCAGCATATTTGTGTAGCTGAGATATTCAAACAAAGCTTAATAGATTGTATGCTCTCTGCTCTTATAGTAGTCTAAAGGAACTTTATGCATAACTTTTAGAATTGAAAACATGCTTTCTTCTTCTTTTTTTTTTTTTTTGACTGTGCCACACGCCTTGCAAAATCTTAGTTCTCCTACCTACCAGGAATTGAACCTGGGCCCTTGTCAGTGAAAGTCCAGAGTCCTAACTACTGGATCCCCAGGGAATTCTTGAAAGTTACTTTTAGAAATAGCCCATGAAAACTTTTTAGCAGATGCATAGAGTCATGATAGGGAGAAGGTGAAATAAACATAATTATATAGATCTAGAATACCGTGTGTTTTGAAATATTGTGTTAGGTGATTGAACTTTTCATTTTTAGTTACTTTCTTAGCTTTTGTGTATGTCTGCTTTACATACTACACTAAAACAGGAATTCTGTTATGATTGAAACAAAAAGCTTTTTATCATCTAAGAACAGTTCTATTTTCAAGCATTCTGTAATTCTGTTTATCATTTAGATTCATTTAAAGGCATACCATTTGCATTATTAATGACAAGGACTTTTTTATTGCTTTGGCATTCTAATGCATTAAAACAAAAATAATAACTCCTTTAGCAGATAGAAACAATAACAGTTTTGTACATTTTACTGCAAAAATAGCTATAAATGCAAACATAATGTGGTATTATATGTTTTTAAAGGATAAATTATTTACATTAATACACAATAAAGACAATGTTGGTTAATAGAATTAATTTGTTATTTTCTACTGTATCAAAGCCAAAAAAGCTGCTACCACATGATATTGGTGAGATGTGTATAAGAGACAGACACAATAAAGACAATGTTGGTTAATAGAATTAATTTGTTATTTTCTACTGTATCAAAGCCAAAAAAGCTGCATATTCATTCAGTTTAATAATAGGTGATATGTCATACCATTTAGAGAACCATGTGATTGACAGAAAGCAAAATCTTGTTTTTTATGTCTATCCAAATTAGTGTTTTGTTTTGTTACCAGAATTTATTGAGCCCATTAAGATCCACTGCAATGACTATATAACATATTTATTCATCATTTCATTAATTTATTCATTTGAACTAGAGAAATTTATTCAACAACATGAAAGACATGGAGAGTGGTATTTAGAAAGATGATTTTCATGTAAAAAGTTTCAACACAATTGAATGCCAAGAAATCAATGAGGAGACTATTGCCAGACTGAGTTAGAGGAAGAAAAGAAAGAAGAAAAGATGCAGACATATTAAAAAGAAGTAGAAATATACTTCGGTAAGCCAGTGGATATGGGAATGTGGAAATGTGAGAAGAAATTTGTAGTCTCAAATATAGTTTCATATAAAAATGCCAAATCATCACTCAGTTATTTGTAATCTTCCCTTGTCAAACCTAAAATCATTTTTCTTCCTCATTGTTTTACTTCCTCAGCTTTCCTCAATTCCTCCTCTATTCATTCTCTTGTAATTTACAATTTGAGCTAGCCCGTCTGTAGAAGAGAAAACTCATTTTAACAGTTTTAAGCAGAAAATAAAATTATGGAAAGGAAACTCAGAGACTTGGACATCACACTTCAAAGAACAATGCTGAAAAATGCACTCCGAAAGCCCCTGGAAGCTGCCCTCTGCCTCAGCCACCTGACAGAGGCGCTGCCCTTAGCAGTCTGTCTGAACTTCTTCCACTACTGCTATTAAAAACCAAAGCTTCCGTTGCCATCCCCTGGAGAAGGAAATGGCAACTCACTCCAGTACTCTTGCCTGGAGAATCCCTTGACAGAGGAGCCTGGAAGACTACAGTCCGTGGGGTTGCAAGAGTCGAACACGACTTAGCAACTAAACCTCCTCCTCCTCCATTGCCATACACCCAGATCCCTTGCTATTGCCATGCCTTCGTGTTTGATACAAATAATTAGTTATTTGGGGTTATGAATTCTGACTTCTGTTTTCTGAATCCAATGTGGTACATACCTTTCTTTCATAGCAGGTACTCAAAATTCTGCCAGCAACCCCAAAGTTTGGAAATAATCTATTTCTGTACTTAACTCTGTTTACATTTCATCAGTCACTACTTACTCTTTTTCCAAGTGTTTCCTATTTTTTATTCTAAATTGTGAAATTACATACTGTGCTAAGTTGCCTCAGTTGTGTCCGATTCTTTGCAACCCCATGAACTGTAGCCCCCTAGGTTCCTCTGTCCATGGGATTCTCCAGGCAAGACTACTGGAGTGGGTTGCCATGCCTTCCTCCAGGGTATCTTCCTGAGCTGGGGATCAAACCTGCATCTTTTATGTCACTTGCATTGGCAGACTGATTCTTTACCACTAGTGCCACCTTGGAAACCTGCTGATATTGATAATCAACTAAGAAAATCAATTGGCGTGAATAGATATGATGATAATAATATATGAATTAACCTGTACATATTGCTAAAAATATTTCATGTACATTCTAAGTTAAATTTCTAGGTATGAATACAGATGAAATTTTGAAACTGACTCTGTGCTTATTGAACATGTACTATATGTGTTACTTTTCAACTTTTGACAAGGTTGGTTCCTTTTATTGGTGTGCATGTCTTTGGGAAGAACCAGATAGCTGATCTTAAATATTGAAGGTAAGGAAGTTGGTTTCTATTCATTTTACAGTTTTCCTATAGAATCTGTATAAGTTTACTAGAATTGCCATAATACGTTATCATAAAGTTAGTGGTTGAAATCAACAGAAATTTATTTTCCCACAGTTCTCAATATGAGTTTAAAATCATGATGTCAGCAAGGTAGCACTATGCCTGGAAGCTCCAGTGGAGATTACTCCCTTTCCTTTCCCAGTTTCAGGGGCTGTCAACCTTTTTTGATTTGCTGGGTTCATTCATATTTTTAAATGCAGAGTATTTATCTAGTAGAAATGAATAAATGTGCATCAATGGATATGGGAAGTAACATCAATTTTACATCTTAAAAAGTGGAGGGAGGTTATAGGAAGAAGTGTGGGAGAAAATGACACTGAGTTGAGATTGAAGAGTGAGTGGAAAGCTATCTGGAATACAAACAGAAAAGCCATTACTCAGCTAAAGTTCACAAGTGAACATTTCTAAACGTTTTTGTCTATTTTCATCATATTCGAATCTAGTATATTTGCACATAGCAGTAATTATGCTAAATTTAATGCATGGTAGATTGATTGTTTGCTTCCCATATATCTGATTTATTTTTAATTAAGTAGAAGCCACTAAATCAATGAGTGCAGAAATATATCAGAACAATTCGCCAAAAAGTAATTGGAAAAATTGACCCAATTGTATTTAAATGTCAGTATTAATTTAAAACTTTATGATAGTATTAGAAAGATATGTATCTTAGACCACATGATATTGGTGCTATCACTTAAGAGACATTATTCACATTGGAAATAACTCTCCTGTGCTAGCCAAGATATTCAATTAGTGCAGGCAGGCCAACTCTCAAAATGTTACGTAGCATTATTTCTCTGGGAAAATTTTCTAAATCTCTAGTATATTATCCTTTGCTCAATGACACTGTGTCCTCCTAACAGTCAGAATTAAAATGCAAGCATAAAAAAAATGATTCTACAGCAGTTATCTTATAGAACATCATTCTTTAGTAATGTATATATAGATCACATCGTTTGTGATATTTTTGGTATCAGACTGATGCTATTGCTGGAAAGGTCACACTTAAAAGGAATTTGTGCAGCCTCCAGAATCTCTCCTAGAAGGAAAGGAAGACAAAGGGAATTCAGTTCTGCAGACACCTCAATTCTAGCTCTGTTACACCAATTTTAGGCCTTTCCATGTTGCACTTGTGGTAAAGAATCCACCTGCCAATGCAGGAGATAGATGTAAGAACCACGGGTTCGATCCCTGGGTTGGGAAAATTTCCTGGAGGAGGGCATGGCAACCCACTCCATTATTCTGGTAAAGTTCCATGGGCAGAGGAGCCTGATGAGCTTCAGTCCGTGGGGTCACAAAGAGTCGGCATGACTTAGCTATTGGGCATACCTGAAACTGTTTGGGGGCTGCCTGAGCACTTAAGAATCTATGCCTCCGTGATAAACAAGTACGCTACACATTTGAGTAGAGCTCTACAGTGAATGGTTTTTGCTAAAGCTAGTCACTAGCATCAATTTAAAAATGTTTGTTCCTATTTTTTCTATCTTATCATGGCATGACAATGAGAAATAATTCAGTTATGCTATTTTCAAAATAAAAATGATGAAAACTAAAGATTGTATTATACTATTGAGAGCAATATTCATATTTATGACTAGCAATTCCTATTCCTGTCAGCAAAAACATAACAATGACTAGTTTGAGAAAATGACCTATGTGCTTTGCACGTTATAAATGAATTCAAAGTGTACCTGTCTGCTGCAAATGGTCATGATGTGATAATAATTAAATATTAATTTAATAGCAGCATTCTTAATTGAATTAAGTAGAACATGGCATGCCATGAAAAGCATTTGGGCTATAGCAATAGTGAATGTTAAAATATTATCCCTTATCTCCATTGAAACAATCATTTAGTTTTACACTCTAGTCACTAGGGGCTTGATGCTCTAAGAGCTTTGCCCACTATAAATTGCATAAATCACACAAAATGTCCCAGAACGTCATGCTGGGTGGCTGATGAGAATTGTATTGTTCTGCACTTTTCAAAAATAAATTTAACCCCAGCTATTTAACCAAAGAATATAGCCAACAAACCCTTGTTATCAACTCTTATCACATGTGTGATAGCTGATGCTATTATTTGTAAATTACCACTTGCTATCGCATTTTGAAAATTTTACTTGACCTTGCTAAGACAAAGATATTTTCTCTTGAAATTAATAGGCTGCTCACAGCTGCACCTTTTATCTTGCATTAACAAGTACTTGACAACACATGGTTGTACTTTGAGCAAACCCATGTTTTTAAATAGCCTGTGTCCTGTGTGTTGATCTGGGGCAATGATAAAGTGGAGACTGAACACCCATTTGTTAGGACAATTTTCCATTCAGGAGTTTCTTGTAAAAAATAATTGGTTCTTTTGTGTTCTCTGTCTCCAAATTTTTAGTATCAAGGATTCATTTTTCACCCTAATATTCTGAATTATTCCTCTTCATTATAAAGAAGTGGAACTGTTGCTGCTACATAAATTTTCTTTGCTGAGTCCAACATCTAATTAATTCCAGAAGAAAACCTCTTTCCATTAAGTAATGGTCTGTATGTGGCCAGCATATTTTTAGGCCTCCTTGCGGGAAGAGGGAAATGGTAGGGATAAGTTCCAAAGAATTACCACTGAATTCACAGGCATCCTAGGAGGCACAAGAGGTGAAAGATAGATACTGCTCCTTCTGTGGCTCCTACCTCAGATCAGTATTTATAGAAACTCTTCAATATAGGAGAAAGCATCTCCTTGTAATTTATTAAGAAATGTGGAATCAAGGTATTATTTAGTGAGTTGCACAGTAAAACAATGTTTTCTGAAGATAATTCCATGAGGCATTAATAATAATAATAATAGTAATTATAAGGGGTGTGAGGACTCAAATGATGCCTTCTTCAACAGGAATTCCAAAATCAAGAAATGATAAATGGAACATGAAAAATAGAAAGGTATAAATGGCATATTTAATGTCACAATTCTGTAATTCTATAACTCTGTTCAGTATTATCCTCTGCATACACTGAGATTTTTTTTCCACGTTTACTCAATTTCTATAACTCATCTCAAAGTAAAGACAGTATATTTATGTAACAGTTGTCAAAGCACTTTCACACATTTCATTTTGTGACTGCCCTAGAGTATGATAGAAAAAATAATGGATAAGCAAACTTTTAATAGGTAAGAATAAATGCTCAAAAGTCAATATATAATTTATAAAAAATTTATAAATATAGTAGAAAATTTGTGGGATTTTTTTGAAAATACTTTTTTGAGCAGTTTTAGATTCATACAAAGATGAAGTGAAAAGTACAGAGGGAGGGGACTGTATTCAATATCTCTTAATAAACTACAATGGAAAAGGATCTGACAAAGAATATATATAGCTGAACCACTTTCCTGTACACCTGAAATTAACACAACATTGTAATCAGTGAAACTTCAATAAAAAATGAATGCAAGCACAAAAAAGACTTAATTTTCCCAAAACTGTATAGAGGATTCCAATGTCTCTCCTGTTTCCCACCCCACAGCTCCGCTACTATGGACCTCTATAGCCAGAGTAGTCTGTTTGTTGCAATTGATGAACTTAAATTGACACATCATTATAACCAAGTCCATAGTATATACCAGGGTTCACTCTTGATGACATCCAATCTGTGGATTGGATACATGCTGTTAGTTTTGTAACTCAAGATCTAATTTCTTACTCAGAGTAAATAATTCAATTGTGCTTGGTTAACCAACTTTCTCACTTGCAACCTATTACACATAAAAGCTTATACCAACCTCAGCTCCTAGGGTGGTCCTGAATTCTCATTATGTGCAAGGTAAAAGATGGAATCAAAAGTCCTTCATAAAGTAAACCTGCACCTCCTGTCTCATATCTGGTTGGCTCACAACATACTGTGCTACATCTGTATTGGATTAGCTACAATGTCTATGACTAGTTTTGAAGAACCTAACACCTTTATTCCACATCAGCAACTCCTGACCGCGAGCCCACAGAAGAGCTGTGAGGACAAGCTGTCAGGAAAGCGTCATGGCCACGTGCTTGTGTGAGCCGTCAGGGGTGAATTAGTAAAAGGACAATTCAAGCGCTTCCTGGGCTCCCTGCTGGTCACGCAGGGCATTTGGGGAAATCCCATCATGTCCTGGGCTTGCTTCCCTGGTGGCTCAGCTGGTAAAGAATCCGCCTGCAATTCAGGAGACCTGGGTTCCATCCCCAGGTTGGGAATATTCCCCTGGAGAAGGGAAAGGCCATCCACTCCAGTATTCTGGCCTGGAGAATCCCATGGATTGGATAGTCCATGGGGTCGCAAAGAGTCAGACACGACTGAACGACTTTCACAATGTCTATAATGCTTAATTCAGTTCATTTATAATTCTCACCTAGAATTCTCCCTTTCATCTCATCATTCACTTGTCAAGGGTTTATTGATTCCTGTTAAGATCCAGGGTAGGCATCAATTTCACCTGAAATATTTCCTGAATTCTTGAATCTGTAACATTCTTTATAACTGTATCAAGGCACTAAATACTGTATGCTATAATTGTTGTCTATGAGCCCATCTTCCTTACTAGACTATAGAATTTATAATCTACTTAGAGGAAAGTACTATGCTTTATTTCTCTATGTTCAGTATCTGAAATAGGCAATTAGATTCTGAAAAATTATTTTCAGATAAGTGAATAAGAAATAATAACCTTCTTTCTTAGCTACTAAAATTATTTTACATTAGTAACTCCACTAGCTATCTAAATGTAACCAATATGAAATGGAGAAATCTCTTAGGCTGTCTCTGAAAATGGCTTTATTGAAAAAGAAAATATAAATCCACTAAGAAAAGCCTTAAAAAGTAAAATCCTTTGATTTGCATTTCTCTAATTGTTAGTGATATTGAGCATCTTCTTATTTTTTTTTTTCCATCTGTATGTCTTCTTTGAAGAAATGTTTCTTTAGGTCTTCTGTCCATTTTTTGATTTTTTTAAATTGTTTTTATTGAGATGCATGATCTATTTGTATATTTTGGAGATTAGTCCTTTGTCAGTTGCTTCATTTGCAGATATTTTCTCCCATTCCGAAGGTTGTTGCTTCATTTTTTTTATTTATGATTTCCTTTGTTTTTGTTTTTATTTTCATTACTCTAGGTGATGGATCAAAAAAATCTTGCTGTGATATATGTCACAGAGTGTTCTACCTATATTTTCCTCTAAGCATTTTGTAGTATCCAGACTTACATTTAGGCTTTTAATTCATTTTGAGTTTATTTTTGTGGGCTTCCCTTTTGGCTTAGCTGGTAAAGCATCCACCTGCAATGGGGGAGACCTTGGTTCAATCCTGGGTTGAGAAGATCCCCTGGAGAAGGGAACAGCTACCCACTCCAGTATTCTGGCCTGGAGAATTCCATGGACTGTATAGTCCATGGGGTTGCAGAGAGTCGGACACAACTGAGAAATTTTCACTTTCACTACATGGTATTATGGGGTATTTTAATTCCATTTGGGCTTCCCTTGTGGCTCAGCTGATAAAGAATCTGCCAGCAATGTGAGAGACCTGGGTTTGAGCCCTGGGTTGGGAAGTTCCCATGGAGAAGGGAAAGGATATCCACTTCAGTATTCAGGCCTGGAAAATTCCATGGACTGTATAGTCCATGGGGTCGCAAAGAGTCAGACACTACTGAATGACTTTCACTTTAATTCCATCCTTTTACATGCAGCTGTCCAGTTTTCCCAGCACCAATTATTGAAGAGATTGTTTTTCATCCATCATAGCTTCTTGCCTCCGTTGTCATAGATTAGGTGACCATAGGTATGAGGTTTATCTCTCAATTTTCCATCTTGTTCCATTGATGTATGTTTCAATTTTTGTGCCAGTTTCATACTGTTTTGATTACTGTAGCTTTGTAGTATAGTCTGAAGTCAGGGAGCCTTATTCCTTCATTTCTGTTCAATCACCTATCACCTCACACTGGTCAGAAGGACCATCATCAAAACATCTACAAACAATAAATGCTAGAGAGGGTGTGAATAAAGGAAACCCTTGTGTACTGTTCATGGGAATGTAAGTTGATATAGCCACTATGGAGAACAGTATGGAGGGTCCTTAAAAAACTAAAAATAGAACTATCATATGACTCAGCAGTCCCACTGTTGGGCATATACCCTGAGAAGACCATAATGCTAAAAGACACATGTACTCCAGTGTTCATTGCAGCAATGTTTAGAATAGTCAAGACATGGAAGCAATCTAAATATCCAACAACAGTTGAATGGATAAAGAAGATATGATACATACACACGCACACACAATGGAACATTACTCAACCATAAAAAGGATCAAAATAGGTCATTTGTAGAGATGTAAGTGGACCTAGAGTCTGTCGTACAGAGTGAAGTAAGTCAAAAAGAGAAAGACCAATATCGTGTAATATCATTTCTATGTGGAATCTAGAAAAATGGTACTGATGAACTTATTTGCAAAGAAGAAATAGCATCACAAATGTAGAAAACAAGCTTATGGTTACCAAAGGGGGAAATGGGAGGTGGGATGAGTTGGGAATTGGGATTGACACATACTACTACATATAAAATAATTAATGAGAACCTACTGCACAGCATAGGAAACTCTAGTCAGTGCTCTGTGGTAACCTAAATGAGAAGGAAATCTAAGAAAGAGTGGAAATCTCTCTTCTCTCTCTCACTCTCTTTGTGTGTATATGTGTGTTTATATAAACACACACATACATATATGCATATAAAAGTATACGCACATATGTTACTATTCATTTTGTCATATATCAGAAACTAACACGACAATGTAAAACTATAATTCAATAAAAACTGATTTTAAAAAGTAAAGAAAAAGCAAAACCATCTATAAAATTTTTAAAAAGTAAAATCATGACATGTCAATGATTTTAACAATTTGCCTACTGTTAAGCTCTCTCACCAAATTTATTCAGTTCAGTTCAGTTCAGTCGCTCAGTCGTGTCCGACTCTTTGCGACCCCATGAATCGCAGCACGCCAGGCCTCCCTGTTCATTACCAACTCCCGGAGTTCACTCAGACTCACGTCCATCGAGTTCGTGATGCCATCCAGCCATCTCATCCTTGGTCGTCCTCTTCTCCTCCTGCCCCCAATCCCTCCCAGCATCAGAGTCTTTTCCAATGAGTCAACTCTTCGCATGAGGTAGCAAAAGTACTGGAGTTTCAGCTTTAGCATCATTCCTTCCAAAGAAATCCCAGAGCTGATCTCCTTCAGAATGGACTGGTTGGATCTCCTTGCAGTCCAAGGGACTCTCAAGAGTCTTCTCCAACACCACAGTTCAAA
>SJYT01029459.1:52454-62879 GCA_006410635.1 Cephalophus harveyi | reverse complement strand
GATCTTGCTTCTATCACCAGTCACATGCACAACTGGGTATTGTTTTTGCTTTGGCTCCATCCCTTCATTCTTTCTGGACTTATTTCTCCACTGATCTCCAGTAGCATATTGGGCACCTAATGACCTGGGGAGTTCCTCTTTTGGTATCCTATCATTTTGCCTGTTCATACTGTTCATGGGGTTCTCAAGGCAAGAATACTGAAGTGGCTTGCCATTCCCTTCTCCAGTGTTTCTAAATATGTTCCAATTTTTGTCTGTCATCTTTAAAGAATGATGATGGGCAGAGGAATATCCCATTTTAAACTGGTAGATGCCATGGGCAAAGCTGGATTTTGTCAGGATTTGGAGTACCTGGGGAATTTTGGAGGTCACTATTTACAGGAAATTGATGCCCAATGAGGAGATATGGAGCTAGGGAGCATGTATTTTCTGCTAAATTGTTTGTTTTCCACAGCTTTATAGATCATTGTCTAATTTCAACTCTCCCATAAATACTGCTCAAACATCATTTATTCATCTGTTCACCCCAGACCATCAGACTGCTACATGAATATAGAAATTGGCCTTGTAATAAAATATTTAGATCCCACAAGACTTCAAATATCAGATAATCCCCTCAGATTTTAAAGTGGTTTAGACATATTATTACAAATAAAGCTATGGCATATTATGATCACTATAGTGAATTTTGGAATTTTAATAAACAGATCTCCAGAGATTAAATAAAAGATGTTAAAAACAGAAAGATGAATGATGATAGTGAGAATTCTGTATTATACTTGCTTTTCGCAGGATACTGTAATGCCAGTCATTTTGTGTTTTTCAGCATTCATACTTAATAATGTGTTTTAGACTTCTGTGCTCTCTATTCAAAATCTCATTTCTTTACAGCATATATTTCCATTGTTGCCACTGAAAAAAATGATACAGACTTCTTGCTTTCTTGTTTAAGGAAACAATAGCTATTTGAGACTGAAGACCTTTGTTTCAAGTTTCAGCTACCAAGGTCTAAAGCCTTCAAAAATTGTGTTTGTAATGGAAATTCCCTAGGAACTTCTACATGACACAATGACATTGAAGGCTTAAATTGTATTTTATAAAAACCTCTTTTGCCTTCTTTGATTACTAACCTGTAAAAGCAAAAATTGTTTGAAAACTCAGGATTTAGTTTACTTCCAAGTCTTCAGACAATCAGGATGCATCGACAGAGATTCTGATTCAAACATTAAACCAATTCAGATGCAAATTATGACAAAGAATCCTCCATCTAATACACAGGACTTGAAAGTTGCTCTGGCAATTGAAACAGGGTATGGTCCAATGATACTTATAGTGTTGCTCTCCTCTATTAAAGAATTCCAATGTTGTCAGAATATTCGTTTCTAAGCTACCTTTCTTGACAGCTAACCTAATTTTAGGCTACATTTTATCCTGTACTTATACAGAGCTTTGATGACAGGTGGCACCAAAGCAATTATTGAATTAGAAGGTGAAATAGAGTAAACCAAAGATAAAGTAGATGCTTAACGAGTGTACTATAATTTAATACTACATAATTGAAATGCATTTGTATTTGATATTCATTATAAAAAACAGTACTATTAATTTAAAACTATAATCATAACAATAATATTTACTCATAAGTGAAAAGTAAATTTTTTGAGTGAAGAAATTAAGTTAATTGTGGCAAAATTGATACATTTATAAATGAGGTGTATATACATATGATTTAAAATGTTGAGAAATGGTAGAAAGAAAAACATGTTAAAAAGAAAATATAAACTGTAATTAAAAGCTAAAATATACAAGAAGACATTTGATTTTAGACATAAAATGTTTAAAAATTACATATATATGTATACATACATATAGCAATAGAAATTTTAGAAATTATAAATGCTCTAGTCACTTCAAGTGTTATGACAGTGAGCTAATCCAGTTTCATTATACATATAGTGTAGTTAATAAAAGCACATGAGATTATGAGGCCATATGCAAAGTAATTGAAGTCCCAAAGCAGAAAATATCTTTACTGAAGTTTTGTTGATATTTATCATTAATAATAATATAAATTTCAAATTATTGAAATCCAGTGAGGTAAATTATATATTAGTCCAGTTTTTCTGAGCATGTACAATGAGAAGACACAGCTCTGAAAAGGAAATATTGCTAATGTGTTCCCTCCATGAGGCACTCTGCTATTCATTTATTCATTCACATATGCATCTATTCACTCACTTAATGTGCTTATTCCTTTATTCCTAACCAAGCCATTCTTTGTTTAACAGACATAAATTAAACTGTTGCTTAGTACAGGGATTATTCTTGAGCAATATTTGAAATGACTATAACGGAGTTCCGAACTTTTTGATCATTGAAGTAGAATTTAGTATACTACAACACTATTTAACAAACTACACTGATATGCTTATTTTTCTAAATAAGGTCTCCCCTGAGTCCTAGATAGCTTAGTCAGGAATGCAGATGAAGACACACAGATATCACTGCTGCTGCTGCTGCTAAGTCATTTCAGTCATGTCTGACTCTGTGCAACCCCATAGATGGCAGCCCACCAGGCTCTGCCATTCCTGGAATTCTCCAGGCAAGAACATTGGAGTGGGTTGTCATTTCTTTCTCCAACGCATGAAAGTGAAGTCGCTCAGTCATATCAGACTCTTAGCGACTGCATGGACTGCAGCCTACCAGGCTCCTCCGTCCATGGGGTTTTCCAGGCAAGAGTACTGAAGTGGGGTGCCATTGCCTTCTCCGCAGATATCACTAGGTATCATATATCCAAAGCTACATTTATTTCTATGGCAATATAAATTATAAATTTCTTTTACCAGTCCCAGACCATTGAATTAGGCATGGGGATAAATAAAATTATATATGATAATAATATCTTATAATAACAATAGAATGAACTTTTTCACAGTGTCCTTTCTACTATATAGTAAAAATTTCAGAAAACTGATAAATTAATTCTTAGTAGAAGTAATTAATCATTTTAAATTTCAAATTCATTTATCCATATTTTTAAAAGTTCTAGACATCTCTACATTTAAAAATGCTGGAGAGTGTGTGGAGAAAAGGGAACCCTCTTACACTGCTGATGGAATGCAAGCTGGTACAGCCACTATGGAGAATAGTGTGGAAATTCCTTAAAAAACTGGTAATAGAACTGCCATATGATCCAGCCATCCCACTGCTGGGCATACACACTGAGGAAACCAGAATTAAAAGAGATACATGTACCGCAGTGTTCACTGCAGCACTTACAATAGTTAGGGCATGGAAGCAACCTAGATGTCCTTCGGCAGTTTAATGGATAAGGAAGCTGTGGTACATATAAACCATGGAATATTCCGTTCATTCGCTCAGTCATGTCCGACTCTTTCTGACCCCATGGACCGCAGCATGCCAGACCTCCCTGTCCATCACCAACTCCCAGACTTTACTCAAACTCATGTCCATTGAGTCAGTGATGCCATCCAGCCATCTCATCCTCTGTCATCCCCTTCTACTCCTTCCCTCAATCCATCCCAGCATCAGGGTCTTTTCCAATGAGTCAGCTCTTCACATGAGGTGGCCAAAGTATTGGAAGTTCAGCTTCAACATCAGTCCCTCCAATGAACACCCAGGACTGATCTCCTTAGGATGGACTGGTTGGATCTCCTATCAGTCCAAGGGACTCTCAAGAGTCTTCCCCAATGCCACAGTTCAAAAGCATCAATCCTTCAGTGCTCAGCTTTCTTTATAGTTCAGCTCTCATATCCATACATGACTACTGGAAAAAAAATAGCCTTAACTAGACTGACCTTTGTGGGTAAAGTAATGTCTCTGCTTTTGAATATGTTGTCTAGGTTGGTACTTTTTTTTTCCCCAAGGAGTAATCGTCTTTTTATTTCATAGCTGCAGTCACCATCTGCAGTGATTTTGGAGTCCCCCAAAATAAAGTCTGCCACTGTTTCCACTGTTTCTCCAGCTATTTGCCATGAAGTGATGGGACCAGATGCCATGATCTTCGTTTTCTGAATGTTGAGCTTTAAGCCAACTTTTTCACTCTGCTCTTTCACTTTCATCAAGAGGTTCTTTAGTTGTTTTTCACTTTCTGTCATAAGGGTGGTGTCATCTGCATATCTGAGGAGATTGATATTTCTCCCAGCAATCCTGATTCCAGCTTGTGCTTCTTCCAGCCCAGCGTTTCTCATGATGTACTCTGCAGATAAGTTAAATAAGCTAGGTGACAATGTACAGCCTTGACATACTCCTTTTCCTATTTGTAACCAGTCTGTTGTTCCATGACCAGTTCTAACTGTTGCTTCCTGACCTACACACAGGTTTCTCAAGAGGCAGATCAGATGGTCTGGTATTCCCATCTCTTTCAGAATTTTCCACAGTTTATTATGATCCACACAGTCAAAGGCTTTGGCATAGTCAATAAATTGAATATTACTCAACTGTAGTATTACTCATGGAATATTACTCAATTGTAAAAAAGAATGTATTTGAGTCAGTTCTAATGAGGTAGATGAAACTGGATCCTATTATACAGAGTGGAGTAATTCAGAAGGAGAAACACCAATACAGTATATGAATGCATATATATGGAATTTACAAAGACAGTAACAATGATCCTGTATGCAAGGCAGCAAAAGAGACACAGATGTAAAGAACAGACTTTTGGACTCTGTGGGAAAAGGGGAGGGTGGGATCATTTGAAAGAATAGCATTGAAACTTGTATATTACCATATGTAAAATAGAGGACCAGTGCTAGTTTGATGCATCAATCAGGGGACTCACAGTGAGTGCTCTGGGACAACCCAGAGGGATGGGTTGGGGAGGGAAGTAGGTGGGGGTTTCAGGATGCAGAGGCACATGTGCACTCATGGGTGATTCATGTGGATGTATGACAAAAACTACCACAATATTTTAAAGAAATTATTCTCCAATTAAAATTAATTAAATTTTAAAAAATGCTCGTTAGATTCTATTAAGTGCAGTGATATGTCATTCAGGTTTTATGAACATTTCTTATATTTTTCCTTTATCATTGTGTGTGTGTGTTCTCCTAGTACCTCTGAAAATGCCTTGTGAAGAATTGGTTGCCCATAACTTTGCTGAAGACAGTATTTTACCTTTAATTCTGTAAACATTATTACCAAAATTTTTGAATCTTACAATTGAATTTTGAAAAATATTGTGAAATTTTTTTTAATTTTGTTTATTTTTGGCTGCTCTGGTTCTCCGTTGCTGCATGGGATTTTCTTTAGTTTCGGAGAGGGGGGCTGCTCTCTAGTAGTGATGTACCTGCTTCTCATTTTGGTGGCTTCTTATGTTTCACAGCATAGTCTGTAGAGTACATGGGCTTCAGTATTTGCAGTGCTTGGCCTCAATAGTTGTGGTACACAGGTTTAGTCACTCCATGGCATATGGGATCTTTCATTGGCAGGTAGATTTTTTACCTCTGAGCCACCAGGGAAGCCCAGAAATAGTTTTTTCTTGAATAAGTCATTTTGCTATAGCAAAATGTTTTAGGGCATCCTTTTAAAAAAAAAAAAAAAAGGAAGAAAGCAGAGGTAAAATTAATAATTCATGTATATAAATAATTAATGTATGTGTTTGACATATTGTGTTTTTATTATGAAAATCCACAAAAATTCATATTACATAATACACAAAAGTTTAGATTACAAACAGGCACAAGGAAACTAGGACATAATGGATGTGTTAATATATATTAAACCATAGCCACATAATTAATGTACCTATTACATTATTCTATATTCCATGTATCATATATATAGAAGCATATTAAATTTTGTTCTTTATGGGCAGACTGTCCATTGTATTGTAATAAACTTATAAAAAAGTCAGTGACTAGTACCCTTAAAACATGTGATTATTACTTCATTTAAATTATAACTCAGTAAAGTAAAATAAAAACGTTGACCTTTTCTTCCTACTTGCCATTTTCATTACCGTGAACTTCCAGATGTTCCAGCTGGTTTTAGAAAAGGCAGAGGAACCAGAGATCAAATTGCCAACATCTGCTAGATCATCGAAAAAGCAAGAGAATTCCAGAAAAACATCTATTTCTTCTTTATTGACAATGCCAAAGCCTTTGACTGTGTGGATCACAATAAACTGTGGAAAATTTTTAAAGAGATGGGAATACCAGACAACCTGACCTACCTCTTAAGAAACCTATATGCAGGTCAGGAAGCAACAGTTAGAACTCGACATGGAACAACAGACTGGTTCTAAATAGGAAAAGGAGTACATCAAAGCTGTATATTGTCACCCTGCTTATTTAACTTATATGCAGGGTACCTCATGAGAAACACTGGGCTGGTAGAAGCACAAGCTGGAATCAAGATTGCTGGGAGAAATATCAATAACCTCAGGTATGCAGATAACATCATCCTTATGGCAGAAAGTGAAGAGGAACAAAAAAGCCTCTTGATGAAAGTGAAAGAGGAGAGTGAAAAAATTGGCTTAAACCTCAACATTCAGAAAACTGAGATCATTGCATCTGGTCCCATCACTCATGGCAAATAGATGGGGAAACAGTGGAAACAATAGCTGACTTTATTTTTGGGGGCTCCAAAATCACTGCAGATGGTGATTGCAGTCATGAAATTAAAAGATGCTTACTCCTTGGAAGGAAAGTTATGACCAACCTAGATAGCATATTCAAAAGCAGAGACATTATTTTGCTGACTAAGGTCCATCTAGTCATGGCTGTGGTTTTTCCTGTGGTCATGTATGGATGTGAGAGTTGGACTGTGAAGAAGACTGAGCGCCGAAGAATTGATGCTTTTGAACTGTGGTGTTGGAGAAGACTCTTGAGAGTCCCTTGGACTGCAAGGAGATCCAACCAGTGCATTCTGAAGGAGATCAACCCTGGGATTTCTTTGGAAGGAATGATGCTAAAGCTGAAACTCCAGTACTTTGGCCACCTCATGCGAAGACTTGACTCATTGGAAAAGACTCTGATGCTGGGAGGGATTGGGGGTAGGAGGAGAAGGGGATGATAGAGGATGAGGTGGCTGGATGGCATCAATGACTCAGTGGACACGAGTCTGAGTGATCTCTGGGAGTTGGTGATGGACAGGGAGGCCTGGCGTGCTGCGATTCATGGGGTCGCAAAGAGTCGGACACGACTGAGTGACTGAACTGATGATGATAACATACAGTCAACATGTAGCTTCAAATCTGAAAAGTTGTACTTTCTTCTATACATAGACTAAATATGATTATAGATTTACATTTAAAAACAGAACATGCAGATTTTCTGTGCATATTCAGAATGATTCCAGGGACATCATGGTCTTTGTGGAGGGACATGACTAAAGCCAGTCTAAAACTGAGTGTTGTCATTTGCCCTTTTGAAATGGAATTTTATACTTCTAATATCAATTTACTTTTTTAAAGATTTTTTAAAAATAATTTTCTAAATTTAAAGTATCTCTTTAGTAAAGACAGCTTCTTATTTCTTTTCCTTAAAAATTAGGTGTGTGTATGTATGTATATATCTCCTTTAAAAATGTATGTGTATACATGTGTGTGCATGCTAAGTCTCTCCAATAGTGTCTGACCCTTTGTGACCCCATGGACTATAGCCCACCAGGCTCCTCTGTCCATGAGATTCTCTGTGCAAGAATTCTGGAGTGGGTCGCCTTTTCCTCCTCTAGGAGATGTTCCCCATCCAGTGATTGAACCACGTCCCTTATGTCTTCTGCACTAGAATAATATCAGCTGTTGGATAAGAAATCAAGTGATCTAAGGGAAAATAGAGATGACTCCTTTTGCATTGGTTCTTAGGCTCAGGTAATAGCATCTGGATCTTATATATCTGTGGCAACAGAATGCTCTCAATTTCTAAAAGTTGAAACAGTAGTGAAACAAGTTGAATTATTCTAATTGTTTGATTGTGTCTTACGATAGTGAATTACATTACCCAGTTCTTCCCCATTGGTCTTTATTCCATGGTCTAAGCTCTGCACAACTAGTCACTGAATCACATTAGAAAACATAATGAACACTGCAGGAGCACTAATTTACCAAGGAAACTTGACATCATGGAAGAACTACTCTTAATCTTATGCACAATTTAGCACAGCAGCCTACTGCTTAGTACCCTGGGGTAGGTCATTCATGTCTTTAAATTTATTTAAAGTCCAGGAAAATAGTCCTGATAATTTCCTTAAAATATATAGGCATATATTTATATATATATTGCTGCCTTTGTCATAGATAATAAGACACACCTTTAAATATATGAAATTAGTGCTTAAGTTGAGTAAATAAAGTTGGTATTTTTAAACTGTATTTACTTTTGAGAAACATCTGAAGGACATATTCCTATCAAATGCTGTACTTAATTAGTTGGGGGTGAAAGTCAGGTGGGAAACATAAGATCCAAGGTTTTTCCAGGAAAGTGGTACATGTGATTTTACCATTAAATTACCTTTAGAAATAATATTGTTGTTATTTGGCTGCTAAGTCATATCCAAATCTTTTGTAACCCCATGGACTGTAGGCCACCATGCTCCTTTGTCCATGGGCTTTTCCAGACAAGAATATTGGAGAGGGTTGCCATTTCCTCCTCCAGGAGATCTTCCCAACCCAGGGATTGGGCCTGTGTCTCCTGCACTGCAGATAGATTCTTTACTGTCTCAGCCACCAGGGAAACCCTGAAATATTATTTCAGGAACCCCTGAAATAATATACTAAATAACAAAACAGAAGAATGGGAAATAAAAACTAAATTAAGTTTTTCTATCAATTTTCAGAAAAGTTAATAGTGTTGTGAAGAAACATTTAGCACAGTTAAAATAACAGCAACAATAATAAAACTAAATGATTTCATGTTCCTCATCTCTTTTACACCTATGCTCAACTTGAAAACTAATATAGAAATATATGTTAATGACTTTATTCAGAAAACCAGCATGTGGAGAAAATGTGGACTAGTGTCCCAAAGAACTATACTGACTGAGTTTGGATACTGGTTTCTTTTATATAATGAAGAAAGGGAAATCAAAATGTAAAGTGAAAACGGTGATAATTGTTGTGAATATTACCTGGTTCCCACCAGATTTTGGAGATGTGTAAATTTCTTCTTTCCTGCAGTCATTCACATGTGGACCTGGTCAGGATATTTCCTGTGAGCTTTAGCTCAACACACAGGCAGGCATAAGAGGCAAGGTTCCTGGAGATAGACCATTATGTATACTTTAAACTTTAGGAAATACTCCTTTAGATACTAACTTGTAGCAAAAGCAATAGAACACAAAAGTTTAAGTCAAAGAAATGGATCCACTATGGAGTCAGATTTTTTCTTCCCTATTACGAACACATCACTGAAATTACTTCATTTATTGGACATTGTACTGTATTGCCATAAATTTTATAAACCTGTTGTTGAACTCAGTGTCTCTACATGTGGGTGCATGCAAAGTC
This sequence comes from Cephalophus harveyi, assembly GCA_006410635.1. Classification (NCBI taxonomy): domain Eukaryota; kingdom Metazoa; phylum Chordata; class Mammalia; order Artiodactyla; family Bovidae; genus Cephalophus; species Cephalophus harveyi. Next base: position 53,410 of record SJYT01029459.1, on the reverse strand, counting down.
ACTTCAGTCGTGTCCGACACTTTGTGACCCATGGACCCAGGCTCCTCTGTCCATAGAGTTCTCCAGGCAAGAATATGGAGTGGGTTGTCATGCCCTCCTTCAGGGGATCTTCCCAACCCAGGGATTGAACCTGACTGTCTTATATCTCCTGCATTGGCAGGCAGCTTCTTTACCACTAGAGCCATCTGGGAAGCCCATCTCTTCACCATGACCCTCAAAAAACTCTCAGAAGTATATCATTGACATTAAATTCTGAATCTCTGAAGGTTAAAAGCTTATCAGTTATGCTTGAATAATTTCTTACTCCACAGTGTAACCTGACGTTAGAATTCTCTTCTACATGCATGCTTTTATGAATAAGTGACATCACCAGATGGTCAACACCAAAATCAGACTGATTATATTCTATGCAGCCAAAGATGGAGAAGCTCTATACAGTCAACAAAAACAAGACCAGGAGCTGACTGTGGCTCAGATCATGAACTCCTTATTGCCAAATTCAGACTCAAATTAAAGAAAGTAGGGAAAACCACTAGACCATTCAGGTATGACCTAAATCAAATCCCTTATGATTATACGGTGGAAGTGAGGAATAGATTTCAGGGCCTAGATCTGATAGATAGATTGCCTGATGAACTATGGAATGAGGTTCGTGACACTGTACGGGAGACAGGGATCAAGACCATCCCCATGGAAAAGAAATGCAAAAAAGCAAAATGGCTGTCTGGGGAGGCCTTACAAATAGCTGTGAAAAGAAGAGAGGTGAAAAGCAAAGGAGAAAAGGAAAGATATAAGCACCTGAATGCAGAGTTCCAAAGAATAGCAAGAAGAGATAAGAAAGCCTTCTTCAGCGATCAATGCAAAGAAATAGAGGAAAAGAACAGAATGGGAAAGACTAGAGATCTCTTCAAGAAAATTAGAGATACCAAGGGAACATTTCATGCAAGGATGGGCTC